>OMLF01055986.1:73006-94019 GCA_900302615.1 Holocentrus rufus
CCCACCCCCCCTCTAGGCCCTCATCTCGGTCAGGCTCTCCAAGGGACCTGACACGATCCAGGGGGATCAGCGCTGCAGAGGTTGTTCCCTCTGTGTCCTTTTCCGATGCCCGTTCTGTCTTCTGCCGAAATGAGCAACAAAACTCTCAGACCTGGAACATCTCCAACAGCCCCATTCTTCCCAGGCCATGGGGAGAGACCTCCAGGGGCAGGCTGCCCAGAAGAGGTGCAGACTCCACTAGACGCACCCAGTCAGAGCAGAGGCCTTGTTCATCCTCCCATCCAGAGGTTCCCAAAGATGGCGGTACAGGATCCACTCAAGTAAATGGGAGTGAGCCTGTTGGCAGTGCCACAACTGAAAGGTAATAATACTTGCACTGCAGATTTTTAAGTGTTAGTACTTCAGTGACAATTATTTGGAGTTGACAAGTGTTTATTGGAGATTTGTTTGTCCACTCATGGTGCTGATATGAGGCTCATGGCAAAACTATCAAAAGTGTTAATTAAACTCTGATGGTATGGACTTCTGTTTGTCTAAAATACCTTCATCATGCCAATAGGCAAACATATAGGTAACCGCCAGCTTTCCAACGCTATTACCTAAATAGCAGAGAGAACACTGAATGATTACAGTAGTAGCACTCAAATGATGTTTGTTTAATCTTTGTAAGGTCATTTGCTTTGAATCCAAACAGATGGCCTCTGATTCAATCAGCTGCCTAGTCTCTGGCCATCTGCATACCCAGACAGCGAAACAACAGATTTGATTCCACATACCTAGTTTATCTACCTTGAGGAGATACCCTGTTTCATTTCTAAAGCACTATTTATTTTGCATACACCCCGAAATCTAATGAGACAAAGCACCCATTTTTTAAAAATGCTCTTTTCTTGACAGTTACATTTATAATTCCAGGGACTGTATTATGACCCACACTCTGCAGATTTTCCGGTTTTCACTTTATATTGTTGTTATTATATTGTCACTTTCTAATCTTCAAAATAAAGCAGGGCATACTAGTCTTCTGAATAAAAGAGTGATCATTTTCTAAGCACTTTAATAAAAGGAAATGGCATAAGAAAACATATGCCTCAACAGTAGATTCCAGTAAACAAGTGAACATACAGTATCTTGAAGGCATCTCTTTGGATAGGGTTGTTTTTAGGTGATGGGAACTACTGTTTGATGGAATGATTAGCGGGTTTCAAGGCTACTTGCTGGAAGCTCTGTGAGATTGTTTTGAGTCATGAGGTGTTGTTTATGTGGGCTCAATGAAGATGAGATAACAATCACGAGATGATAACGAGAAAACGTGAGCGAAGCAAGCTGGTGGACATTCCTTCAAATACTGATGTACCAGTGAGATAAATATGAAGTAGGCCAGAAAAACAATTCAAGACGACTACACATTTAAATACAGCATATATTAACAAATGAAAAAAGTAAAAGGAATGGAATTTGGTTTTAATGGTTTTAATAAATGTATTTTTATGTTTATTTATTTATTTTTTTACAATTTTTTTCATTGTTAAAGAATGTTAAAAGACCTGGTGACAAACTATTTTACATGTTTACTGATACAGATTTTTGAAGACTGACACCAACACTAGTATTTTTAAGTTAGGTCTTTAAAATAAGAATTGAATTACAAATTACATCATTGAACATTTAAACAGATGTATACAATGTGAAAAGAAATGTCATTGCTAGTTTTTATAGCTGTAGTCAGAGGAACTTCCATTATATATAAACAGTGGATGGCATGTTAAGTGATACATGAAGGATAGGTTTGTTATTTTTCAACCCACATCGTATTAAAAGGGGGAGCGCATTTATATTATATTCCCCCAGTGTAATGTTTTTATACAACATTTTCAAACACCATTTCAGATGTTATTGACTGAACATGTACTTAATTTGTCTTCTTTTTATTCTGAGGGAACATAGGATTGTGTATGATGCTAATGTTTAATGTTGTATGTGGCTGATGTTCATGCTAACACTAGTGCCAACTTTAACGTTTTAACTTTTAACATTTTTAATGTTAATAAAAAGTGTTTGATCAGGAGAGGATCTTTGGAAGCACATTTGCCTTAAACACCATTTCAGATATTATTTACTGGAAACTTACTGTCAGATTATATTTTTATAAACAAATATAACAGATGTGGAAATAATTATTTTTATGTTGTTGGGAGGACAAAGGTCTGAGGGAACATGGGGCAGTTTCAGATTGAATAGAATTACCCTGATTGAACATAGGGCCCTGGAAACATAGGGTGGACTGATGTAAAATTTTTATTCCCAACATTTATAATTGTACATAGCACAGCCTCACCGCTAGCTTTAGCAATGAGAAGCTCAACACTTTGCTGCGACTTCTTGCTAACCCTCAACACCGTCCATTAAGGCAACCATTTTCAGCCGCTAAATAACCATTATAACTGACTTTTATGAAAGTAGTAAACTTGTAAACATGTGATAAAAAGTACAGTCACGTACATCTTGAAATCCCCCCCAAAAAAATTGGTTGCAAACATTGCTTTCTAAACAAGCTTTAGTTAGCATTTAGCCTAGCAAACTTACGCTTTAACTTAGCTCTGTTGTGCTGCTCTGTAATGAATGTTCATGAACTCCTTACTGTGAGTTTCCTGTTTTGAAAAAGAACATTATGTTCGTTTAGGCCTGCATGTCCTGTTGGACTGTGTTGAAAGCTATCAAGAAGCTGCAGCAGAAGGATAAATTTCTCACCACTAAAGCTAGCGTGCTATGTATGATTGAATCAACATTTCAATATGACCGGGGCTGAAAAATACCAAACCTATAATTTAATGGGCCAAAATTGGCCTGATATATTGGCAAACCCACTGATATGTCAGTCTAAGCCCTCAGGTAACACCTTTTAAAGTTTTTGGCCCTCAACAGGTTAATTTTTGAAGAGATTAAGAGAGGAGATTTAGCTGATTTGCTATTCTCAACAAGTGTTTGTGCAGCCTGAGCATAAGCTTTTTCAAACAGTCTTTAACTCTAATTCAAACCTACAGCCAAAGCCCACAGTTGTATGCTACCAGCTCAACTACTTGCACCTAGATTGGCCACCTGGCCAATCCAGGTGCAAGTGGATTAGCCCTCCTACCCCACTCCCCATCTCTGTGGTTGGATAAACTCAGCCTGCTGGCCCATATAATCCACTCATGCACTAAAACTTATTTTCTCCTCCTCTGGTCTCCTATAGGCCGGGCAGCCCGCTGATGACAGAAGAAGACATCCAATCAGATTCAAGTGCCGTTGCAACGACAGCCTAAAACCCCAGCCGCAGCAGGCCAGGGTTTACCAAGTGAATTATGGGTGGGAAGGGAGTGTAGAAAGGGATTATGGATTAGCAGACTGTAAAGGCTAAGCCCCTTTCTCTTTCCTTTCCCTTCTTGGAGAGGGGTTTGTTCCAAGAGAGGGGTTTATTCTAAGAATGTGAATTAGATCCATTTATATTTACTATTGACTTTTATGATGCAAATCAAATTGTTGTTGAGAACCTGAACATTACTCTGTGATTGACTTTATAGTATCATTCAAATTATTGTCATAATTGGGCTGTGTCAGTTATTAGGAGGGATTATGAAATCCAAACTCAATATTGAACGTATATTCTATCTTGACGTCTGTATTGAATTAAAAGTTTTGCATAATCAATGGATGTATTCACATCTCTTGTTTTTGTATCGATTCTACGTATCGTTTGGTTGGTTTGTACTAGCTTTCCATCTGTATGTGTAAGTTGTTTTTTTTTTTTACTACCTCAGCCAGGTCTCAATAAAAGACTTGTACAAACAAGGACAATCCTGTGTGTTTTGTCAAAAAATGAAGAAAAATAAATAGATAATTAGATAAATAAATACTGTGCACACATTGAACACTGTCTGATTATTCACAAGAAATAGGTCATTTCAAGTTACCCAGTCAGACAGGTTTCCAAAACATAAAACAACATTCACTGACACTGCCAAGGTTGGTGGTTCAATTCTGCCAGGGGCCACCCATACCAAAAAATGTATCTGTTTATATTAGGCTTTCACTTGGCAATCAGGCTGCATCATTTGTTATGTAACTTCATACCTCATCATTATTGAATTACAAAGAAGGCGAGACCTTACATAACTCCATCAAAGGAAAGTTCAACTCATTTCCCACCAAACAATTAATTTTATGTTTGCTGGTGTAATAATTAGTATGAATGCTTACAGCTGTCTGGGCTAAATGCCATGAAGTGTTTCAAAGTGAACATTTAGTAGATGTCTGGGTCTTAGAATATATGTCCTCAGGGGTAAAAGACAGCATTTTTTTAGTTTACATTTTATTTTACTGTTTTTAATATGTGGAGCTGTTTATGCATTGTTTAAATATGTATTACTGTATTTACTGCTCAGCCAAAATACTGGGCCGTGCATCATTAAAACTATCTTGGGGTATATGAGAGCTAAAGTGTAGATGTCAAATTGGAATGGCCTGTATTTCTCAGTGGTTTTAATAAAAATCTTTATTTTTTTCCATAAGGGAAATGTGCAGCTGTAGTTTACAATAAAACTCGATTAAAACCTGCATTAAAAAACAAGCAGTCACCACCAAACGCACTATAGGACAAACATAACTGGACTTCAGTGGCTGGAACTCAGTGCACTTAAGAGTCATAAAATCACAGTTCTCATATGACAGCTGGAAAAACCCTGCGACTATAATACCAGAGCATCCTGTGGTTTTAATTGTAGGTACAAAGCCACCCACAACACAGCTGGGTATTTAGTTGAAGAACAGACTGGAAAAACAATGTAGAACAAAATTAACACACCTATGAACATAAGATAGTTAACACTATCAGCTTGATCCTAATTAAAAACTTGTATGCTTTAAACTTCTGTCCTCTTGGAAATGGGAGAGAGAGCCATGCTACATTGTAAGATTACACACTGAGGATTAGGCCTTTGTGCAGAAATGCTGCCATCTAGTGGCTGATATTTGCTTCTGTGCATTTTTCTTACATGAACTAAAAATTAGCACAGGCCCTTGAACAATAATAAACTATAATACAGCCACAGTCTGCTGTTGTCAGGCACAGGAGTGCTTGGGGGATAAAATGTCACACTCAGATTCTTTATCACAAAGTGTTAATTTTTTTATATTTTTTTTTACTATTGCAGAGTTTTTGGTACAGCTGCAGCAAAAGTTGATTCAGTTTGATATCCAACATTTCACAGATGTAGAGATGTTTTAGCTAATTAAACATCCTACTTGTGTAATATGTAGATAAGTACAGTAAACCATTCATTGATATTTTGTCTCCTTCCACTAAAGATAGCTGCTCTTCTCTATTGATTTGCATTGGGTGAGTTTGTTCCTCTGACTGTATCTACCTCTGTCACATCACACAAGCTCAAACTGAGTGAAAAAAAAGAATCTGTCAACAGGATTTGGTCATGAGAGGTATTTTCTTTATTGATCCTCAGGTAAGCAGAGTGCAAGAAATAAATATTGATCCCATGATTACAAATGAAAATCCCATCATGACAGGAAACAGGAGACCCGGCACAGACAGGTTTACTTTGTACAAGCACACATCAACTGTCCAGTTCTGACACATTAAGTAAACAGCTGCGTTAGTGGAGTTAGTCCTTCTTCTGGGGGTAGGCTGCCTTGACCAGCTCGTACACAACATATCCAGCTCCTGCAAGCAAATCACAACCATTTCAATTTAATGACAAATGTTCAAAGAGGGCTACTATTGTGCAGAACTGACAACTCTTTGCCTATCAGGGTTAAGAGCTGAGTTTCATAAGAGTGAACGACACTTTTGACACTTTGAAAAATGACCCACAGTTTATATCCTAGCAGTATTTTTCTTGCTTTTTCTCCGATCTTCTGGCCAATTGCTTTACAAGACCTGCAAACAGTCAAATGCTTTTTCCATACTTCCACTCAAAGTCCAGACCTCTATAGGAACTCTGAAATATGTGTTCAGCAATTCTGTAAGACCCCAGACAACCGCTTGAAAAGTCACCCTTGAAAAATGCCATTCTGGCCATGAGTCATTTTAGGTCCATAGCTGTGCAAAAAAAATCAATACAGCTGAGAATCATATTATTTTTGGGGATACTTTATTGCTCATCTAGCCCCTCTATATCACTTTGTATGCTTTAAGCCAGAGGTTTTGGGATGTATGTAGTTTTGGGAGATACACTGTCAATTCAAAGTTGAGGAAAAAATCTGTGGTATATGAAAATATAAATTACATTAATCTATGCTCAGATTAATGTAATGAAAAACTGGGTCCCTGGGACACTGAAAAGTTCATATTTCAAAGCTTTGTCCGAAGATCAGACATTGCCAGACATTAAAAACCTGCTGTAGGCAATTCATTTCCACACAATGTTATAAAATCTACATTTAAGTGCAATGTGTTAAGTGCATTCTCATAATTACTGTCATGTACTATCATATGTATTGGATTGTGAAGTCCTTGTCAATGCTAATACCCTGTTGGGTCAAATTCACACTAGAACTTAACGCGATCAACGTGAGGATGCAACAGTCAGATTTTCTAGAGTCTGATTCCTACTGCTGATATTGTGAGTGCATCAAAATGTGTGTCGATGCAGGGAGCTGGGATATCTTCTTAAAGTAGAAGATACTCACCCAGGACGGTGAGGGCCATCGTTGTTCTGTACAGCAGAGCATCGCCACTGCCTCCTTTTAAGTGGACTGGCATCCCATTGTCCTCCTGCACGAAATGAGAGGAAAAGCTCAGGCCTGTTGCAGTCCAACTTGTGCCATTATGAAAAATCATCATTTTATAAATGTTCAATACTTTCATCAAATTTCTTTCTCCATGTCTCTCCCAGAGGGTTAAAACACACAAACTGGAATACATTAAAAGAAACAGGACTGGATCAACAGAGCTGCAGGCTGCATGAATGTCCATTGAGCAGCAAAGCTGGCAGGCGTGCAGATGCTCCCTGTTCATTTGAATGACAACAGGCATGGGAATTTTGTGGAGGATTGTGGGAAAGTGAGCATCACCAGTGAGAAAAGTTCCCCCTGTCCTATCTGCAAGTGGATGGAGGAAAAACCCTGCTGCTGCTTGTGTCTGTACAATCTTGAATTAAAGATCTCTAAATTAATCACACTCCCACAGTTCACTGCCTGGCTCTTGATATTGAACAGCAGCAGTTGAATGGCTGGAAACATTTAGCCGGATGGATGTTTCCTGTACCATATACTAACAAAATCAGCTATTGCAAACAAACCAAAAAAAGAAGAATTTGCCACTAATAAATGTATCAAATTCTTTTCAATCACTAGCTTAATCAAGTGCTTCAGAGTTAATTCACTCTGCATTAAAAACAACATGCATAATTAGTAAACCACCTGGTTAGATGCTGTCAAATGTCGGCGTACTTATCTTGGAAACCACAATGACAGTAACTGAGGTTGAGGCCTCATCCGGTGCTAAAGAAATGCAAGGTGGACCATTCAGCATGTTACGCCCATGTAATACAAAGGTTCTTATACTTTGTCATGATAAGGACCCTCAAACGGTCACACTTTAAGACCACACAGACCCGTTTTAAGACATTTTACCCCAGGGACCAACATATAGAACATTTCTGCTTTATGTGATTTAATGTTAATATCCGGAAGCTGTCGCCCCTGTCCATGGGAAGATACTAGTTGTGAAAGTGAAACTAAGCACTGAAAACGTCGCTCTAATATTACATGTTCTTTAATTGGTAGTGATATTACAGCTAATTTTAACTAGTTCTCATTTTGCTACAAAATCCCCCCGACTAATCCTCAAGGTCAAAACCCCCACTGTGCACTGATGTACAATGTAGGTCAGGCTCAGTATCTCGGCTACACAAACACAGTGTAACGGGATCCTCCTGTGGGTGAACCGGGGCTATTTCATCTCCAAACCCGAGCTGTTCAGTGCTGTTTACCTGAAACACCTTCTGCTTCTCGGGGACTTTGTTTTCAACCTGGCGGCGGGCAGTGCTGGAGATGGTCCGCCGCGACACCTGCCGGAGCGCCTGGCAAACAGCAGGAACATTTTTAAAAATAGGTTTAACACAGAATATAGACTCGATGAAGTCGTTTGACCAAAATCAGTGATAGTTAGCTAGGTAAACGCGTTGATATTCTAGTGCAGCTAGCATGAAATCCAAGCTAATGCTATTTAACAGGCGATCAGTGGAGCGACACCCTGCCGTTGACCCCTAGCTAACGGTTTCCAACTGCTCATTCCTGTAGCAGAATTCAAAACGGACATCTACGCCCACAAAAGCCTGACATAAATATAAAGTAATAGCCTACACTTACAAGTATATGTCTGTACATCCTCGCTGTCCGTGGAATCACAACACAAGGACACCGGAAAACTCCACTTCCGCCTTCTTCTCCTTCTTTTGACGTCGATTTACGGCAGACAAGCTTCAGCTCAGGTGCTTCAGTGCCCCCTGCTGGTCAGCATACAGCTGATGCTGATCATGATGCCTAAATAGACACACAATAGGCCTCTGACACGTTTCCTACCATTTTATCCCAGTGACCCTTATGAAAACATCGTTTAGTATTAGTAATACTGATTTAGAATTGAATTTTGATGCCTGTGTCTGACGCATGCAGCAACTTTTGTTCAGTAATATCCCATATCCACAATCTGTTCATCTGAGCACATTACCATGGCAACTGCTTCTTTCTTTACTTCTTTCTCCAAGTATTGGCAAAGCCTATGTGCTGCTACACATACTGTACCAACGCAGATAATTAACTTCATCATAAGCAACATTTTCCCAAATAATGAGAAAACAACAGCCATAGTAGACACACAATCAGTTTTATTTTCAGGTGACAAGTATTCTCCAAAGCAATGATGCAGGTGGATTATCAAAAGAAATGCAACATCGAGTGCAATTCCAAATTGCCATTTAGTAATAATAAGTAAACTTAAGTGATTGCATTAAAGGAAAATAAATTACAAAAAAAACAACTTTTTAGATACATTTCAACATGCAACATATATAGAACAAAATGCTGTGGTCAGACCTACCACCTGAGCTGTTAAACAGCTGAAATGGTTGAATGTAGGTGCAAGGCTACTTTAGGGACACACAAAGAAACAAATGACAGTGAAGGCAGAAAGCTAACATTAGGTAGAAGATAAGAGAATACAACTTGTGCACTTAATATTAACTTTCTGCAGTGTAAACCAGAAACCAACCAGAAATAAACTGTGTGACAAAAACACAAACATGATAACACATGTAATAGACCATATTGCACTATTAATCCAAAAGCATATGGATGAAGATATTTTAATACCATGCTTATATTCATCATCAGTGTAAACTGTAATGAATAAAGCAACAATGCTCTATAATCTTTTATTCTGGATTTAATTAGACAGCTTAAAATTGCATATAGTTTCAAGTTACACAAATCTAGACGAATGCCTTAAATCAACTTTATATCTTAAAACCTTGAGGTCTTGTAGGCAAATACTGGCTGCAGAATGCGTGAAACAAAACAAAAAAAGAAATCTTGTCTCAAAACGATAAAATAAATACAAAAAAAAAAAAAAAAACATGCTAATACAGCTCCCAAACTCTCATTTTTGTTCTCAAAACATGCTCAGCACATTTTACAGTGCTATGACTCAGCAACAGCTTTAAAATATAAATCCATCATTTTTTGAAAGCATATATACAAAGCGAGGCACAAGGATGAGCTGATCTAACAGCTTGCTGATCACATCCAAATCTCTGCTACCCAGCATGCAACTCACCGCTAACAACAGAAACATTCCAGTTCATCTTTACTGCAGCCGCTCACCAGACATCATAACTGGGAGATCCTATGCAGATCTGAAAACTTCCATGTATTTTCCTATTTAAAAAGTCCAGATTTTAAAATACAGTTCACCCAAAATACAAAAAAATATGTGTTTTCCCACTTGCCCTAATTGCAATCTATCCATCCATTTCTGTGTGATTTGGTGAGGTTTCCACTTTGTCTCCCTTAAATCCAAAACAGTGTAGATGGATACGTCTTGTTTTGTTTTGCTAGTATGAATTAGAGGTGTTGCAAGTGTTGTTCAGCAGATTTTTTTTTGTTTTTTTTGGTATTTTGAGTGAACTGTTCCTTTAATGTCTTCACTGGATTTGAAGGTTCTGGTTGACAGTGAGCATTACAACATAAAACGAGTTTCTGTCTAAGTCCAAATCTTTTCCCTTAACTTTTTAAAATTTAATTACCAATACTTTGCGAGACTTCACAGGCCGGCACAGGAACCCAATGAATCTATTTTATTTACAATAAGGCCAATTGATCAGGCTATCAGTCGGACATCCAGCTACTTGGCAGAACGGGACATTATAATGAACGTTGACTGTGGCTGGTTAGTTTGGCTTTACCCAGTCACTTTGGCAAATAACCGCCCATCGTCTAGAGATGATTTAAACCCTAAAAGTGCTAGTGGCTGTTGAATTTTGATACCCATCAGCCCCTGTGGCCAGTGAACGGCGTGCGGCTGCAGCAGAGGTGAGCTGGAATACGAGCTGGTGTCTTAGTTGGGGATGTCGGCGCTGTTGTTGCGGTTGCCGTATTTGTGGTGGATAATGAGCAGAACGACACCCAGGAAGAAGCAGATGGAGCCCACGGTGATGTAGGCGATGCCCAGGAACGGGTTCTTGCCTCCCATCCAGGAAATGGTGCTCAGGATCATGCGCTTCCGGCCCTCGAAGCTGCCAACCGGGTAATCTGGGTTCAGATCGTCAAGGACTACAACAGCTTCGGTTACAGTGGAAATATTGCCTCAAAACACAGTGAATGATCCTCAAAGTTTACTCCACTGCAGCAGACAAAGAAAATGTGTTGCAGTATTTAAATATTAAATACACTGCAAAAAATCTCCATCTTAAAAAGTCTTTTAGTCTCATGTTCAAATGATGTTTATGTTCAAAAAAGGTAAAAAATCTGCCAGTGCAATGAGATAATCGAACTTGTTTACAATGCTGGCAGATTTTTTTTTACTTTGTTTGAAGAAAAACATGATTTTAAGACCAAATATGAGACTAAGTGACTTTTTTTACAGTGTATACTTTTTAACATATTTCGTGAGTGCAAACGTTTCCCTGGTTTTATTAATACATCCAACAATCTGCACCCAGTATTTATTCATCAGTATTCAGTCAACCAGATTTTTGTTCTATTTTCTCTGCTTTCATTTGAAAACTGCATTTCCCCAGTTAGTGAGAAGGATACTGTAGACGACCTCCAGGGTGTAGTTTCCTCGGGGCAGAGTTGGAACCATGTTGTTCTTCTTATGGATGATGCGGTAGAGCTTGCGGAAGGTCGGCAGGGCAGCGGTGCGCATCCACACGATGAAATCCTCGTTGATGAAGCCGTTATTCTCCGAGTCAGTGTCCAGCTCGTAGACGGGTTTGCGCCAGTTGATCGGCTTCGTCGTGCCTGGATTAGATGAGACAGAGTAAGAACAGCACCACTGACGTCAAAGTGGTCCTCAAATTCCATCTTCTCTCTGCTCACAGCCCACTGAATCATGGGTAGATATCTATAGATTGTGGGATGAGATAATCCCACTTGTTTCCAATCAACTTATTTCCAGAATTTTCTTGAGTCAAGTGTCATTTTCTTGATCCTGTTAGATTGATCTGCCTTATTCTGCCTTGTTATACAGGCAGTGTGAAACTGGATTGGAAACAAGTGGGATTAAGTGTATCTCTGACATAAAACATTTTCCAGGAAAATGTAATCAACTCTGCAAATGAAGCGCTAGTCACCTTGGAAAACAGCCGTGAGATTTGCGCCGTTTCCTCCTGGGTTCCTGAATTTCACGTGCTTGTCCGTCCACCAGGCGATGCCCTTCTTCATCAGGGGGATCTGGACCTTCGTGCCGTTGGGGTCGATGTAAAAAAGCTCCAGCGTGTCTGCCAGAGGGGAGACGATGATTTAAAAAAAAAAACCCTCAGCAGAATAAAATGTAGCTAATCCCCAGATTCATTTGTCCCATCCCGACAAGAAACAAACATCTGTCTAGTGTACACAGCAGGAAACTGTCTGACCGTTGAACATGCTGTTGGCGATGGCTCCACACGGTGCGATCGGCTTGTTTTCATTGTGTGCGTATGGCTCGCACTCCTTACTGGGGGTCTGTGAAAGATCAGCAATAGAGAGAGGGGAAGACTAGAGAGGCAGAAACATGCGAGGAAGCTACATCTTTTCATCTGAGCAAGTCACATCAACGACAATTTCACTATCAGTCACTGCAAAAAAAATTTACTTGGTAAGCATGAAGCATTTCTGCAGTGCTTAAAGCTGCACTGTGCAAGATTTTTGTAAGAATACACCCGTCTTTTCAGCCTATATCACAGACCTGGACCACGACAGAAGAGGCTCCCACCTCCAAAACCTGAGGCACCTCTAATTTGCCCGATTTGCTCAAAGGAAGTTCTGGTGTCGAGTAAAAACACCTCTCCACCCACAGAAAGAGACAGCTCAGAATGAAAGAACAAAGTCCAAAACAGCAGCAGTCACAACTCCATGCTGGACTCATCGATATCAGATCGCTCCCTCCCTCCTGCTTTTGGTGTTATGGGTGTAATAATTCATTCACTGCATTGATGCATCAATTATTAATTACGCTAGATTAACTGTATTGATCTGTAGAAAGAAATTAATAAAGTGAATCTCTCTGACTTCAGCCTTAAGTCATTATTAAATGCTTTGGATCGACTGAGTCACAAATTCAACACGCAAAGTTGCCAACATGCAGAGTTGCCTGTTGCAGTATCACACTTCAGCACGGTGATAACTCAGTGTCAATGAGACTGTGTGAGTCCGCTGTTACAGAGAACTTTTGTTCCAGTAGCACATACCTTGAGGGAACCAAGGTCTCCATTCAGCTGGCTGTCATCTCTCGACTTGACATAACGCCGGTGGTTTTGGTAGAAGTTGGACAGGCCGTAATACACAAAGACATTGCTCTGTTGATTGACATAAAACAGTATCAGTACCATACAGTCAAATGTGAATATGTATATCAAGTGGTATTGTGTCATGTAACAACATTTTTATTACTTCAAATGGCTGATCCAGGTAGAAGGGTAACGTGCAGGTACAAGGCTTTGTGCTGTTCCAGCTGTAGTTCTGGTAGCAATTGAAGCAGGGACTGGATATGTTAACCCCCGTGTAGTCGATCTGTGACACGGTCAGATAGTTCCAGACATGAATGACTGTACAACACGATGACTTACACTTTATCCTGCATGTGTTACACAGGAGTAATCTAAGCAGTGAGATAGAACACACTGTCAACACCCTCTTCCGTTTACCGGAAAGAACACATTCCTTTTCACGCCAAAGTCCATTCAAAAATGCGTCAGTTTAATGTTTACCTTAATGTCGGTAAACGTACATATGTGATACAACATAAAATAAAGGTTTCTATGAATCCATACAATTCTGTGGTAACTTCTGCATATCTGATCCATCAAAAGCTCTTATGTTAACTTTGGTTCACACTGTACTGCCAGCCACGGTGTGACAATATTTGGGCGGAAGAAGGCTGCGGCAGTAACGAGGTGAACCGATTCTTAAAGTTAAGATTTTATTGAGGTAACAGCTGTTTGCCGAATTATCCAGCGGAACCTTACAGTTCAGAAAAGAGCATTTTTGGGACTGCCATGTCATGATAACATTACCTCGTGCTCCCTGATGTTGTTTGACGTTACGTACAGGCCGATGCCGATGGGGATGAATATCAGCCCGATAATGAAAAAGGCAGGGAGAACTGTGCCAGCTGTGAGGATGGGCTGCCATGCGGGTAACCTCTGCTGTTTAAAGGCGGTGTTATCTGGCTTCTTATTCTTCAGGGTCCCTCCGCCAGGTCCGGAGACGGTAATGTGCCCATCCTCATCTTTAGCATTGTAACTCGACGCCATCATGATTGCTGGTAAACTTGTACCACTGGTAGCTGTCACTAACCTGTAACACACCCACTACACTTAAGGCCCCACTGGTACGTAAAGAGATTAATGTTTGAAGACACCTAGATAACCAAACTGCTTTGCAAATGTACTGTCATCTGATTTTAGTTAGTTACTCGGCCCAATAATTTAAAATCCAAACAAACGCTAGCTAGCTAGATGGCTAGCTGGCTTGCCAGCAACAGCAGCCCATCCAGGAAGTTTACACAAAGAGGATTTAGAGAGCAAGATGAGTAACTCGGGTCAAAATGAATGAGAGGCGATGTCCTCAACAAGTAGGAAGCTAATATTAACTATCATTTTGGGGGGTATAATTCTGTTATTTTCTACAGATTAAATAGGTCAAAATCTTCTCTACATACTGTGCATTGATATGATGACAAGAAAATACAGTACTTTAATACATTACACAGAGGACAGTTTTTTACCAAAACCTTTGCCAACTCGGTCGTTCAAACACCGCAGGTTTAAGTCATCAAATCGCGCCCAGGAGATGCTTAAAATCGTTTATTTATTTATTTTTTTTAAGATCTACAGAGTGACAGTCTGAGTTAAGTACGCTGTAATATTACTGAAATCATACATATTTCAAATATTTTGCTCAAAAATTTGTCCTATGTATTTCATTGTTAAAAGGCTACCTAATGACTTTTGGGCATGACGTGTTTCCATAAAACGCTGATGGAAGTGTCCCATGAGTGAACCCTCTCGCTTCAGCTTTGGTTCAGATCGATCCGTCAACAACTCCGCCATTTTGGAACAGGCAAGAGCGCTCTGTGGGACTATGTAGTGATCACTAATCAATATCTATAAAAATTATAAATCTATATATATTATAGATCAGTGGTAGTGATGCCTGATACCTGTTCTGCGTACGGGTGTACAACGCGTAGAAACTTAGAAACAAGAAAAAGAGGCATTACCTTTCACAGGTAAGAGTGCCGATATTACAACTCATCAAATGTCATGTTAACTGTAGTTGATGGGGTCTGTGTTGGCTAGCGTTAAGTTAATATTTAAAATTATATTAACAGTGACTTGTTGGCACACACAGATTAAAATACCTTGACATGCTGTTACTGGAGTCGTGTAACTATTGCTTGTATTTTCAGGTTTCCCAGTGACCGAGTCCTAAAAAAGAGATGGGAAAATGCTGTCAGAAGAAAGGGCTTTTCTGCACGTTCTTCCTCTCTGCTTTGCAGTCAACATTTCAAGGAGGAAGACTTTGACAGAACAGGGCAGACTGTTCGGATCAGAGAGGGAGTTGTCCCATCTGTTTTTAATTTCCCAGCACACCTTCAGAAAGTGGGTTTATTTATGATCATACACAACATTCACCAAGTTCAAGTGGGCCTATAATTAGGCATGTTCTGAATTTTTAATCCATTACATGAGTGGCAACCTTTCTTAGCTGCCTTTTTGTAAGACAATATCGTTTCATTTTAGCAACCTGTGAAGCCTCGGCAAACATCCACATCTGTGCAGGCAGCTACCCCACTTCAAGTTAAAGAGCAGGAGGATGTTCCAGAAGGGTTGGCCTATAATGTGAGTGTTTGGTAATAATTTACTTGTTTACTTGTGTAAAATGATCAAAATGACACTGCAGCAGGAGTTCATATGTGTTCCAGTCCAGTTCCAGATTTTCAGCTTTCAAAAAAACAAACAACAACAAAAAAAAATATATTTTGGTCCAAAAAAAAAGCCAGTCCATCATCTTTGTTTTGAGAAAAAAACACCTATTGCATCACATATTGTATATGTTTACATGTCAAATGATGTTTTATTCTGACTGTGACCAGGACCACTCGTACACATTGGCTCCCTCACTGGACCAGCTGAAGTCCAAACTTGTGGAGGCCCAGGCCAGAGTGGAGGAGCTGGAGCGACAGCTCCGCAACATCAAAGACAGGGAGAGGAGGCGTAAGACCACACCGACAGCTCTGATGGAGGAGAATCTCAGAACTGATGATTAATTAAGTTAAGTGCCGTGCATACCCCACATCTTTAAAATATGGTGTTCCTGGCTGAGACCCCTCTGACATTTCATTGAGAAGGCAGTGGAGATGAAACATATTTCCATATTTTGCCCGCTGATCCAGTCATGTTCCAGCACTTTAAGGATCCACCTTTTTTCTTTTGTTAAGCTGTCTAAGAATGGGTAAAAAAAGAAAAAAAAGATGGATCTCACTTGTTCTCCCTACACAACATAATTATCTATATTGTTTTTTTATGGTTTGCACCAACTGTTAATATTGTAAATATTTCTTATATGCAATATGTCTCTTGGTCTTGTAGTCCATTAGATATGTCATGGACTACAATACCCATGATCCATGAGTCACATGACTCTTTGACACAGGTGTTCTGCATTTGGGCTATTTCTCTGATCTGTAATGAAAATCTGTTAAAATACAAATATATTACAGATCAGTGGGCTGTCTGGATCACTCCTCATGTTTTTAATGTAATGTCTTATTGTATTGATGAAGTTCACTGATTGATACCTTGCGATTAAAGAAGATATTTGCATATATTTAAGGGTGCCCATTTTTCTTTATTTTTTATTTTACATTGATACCAAGCCCCTTTTCTTCATGTGTGATCTCTTATTTACAGTTCTGTTTAACCAGTCTTTTATCAGTTTGTGTAACTGGATTAAAACATGATTATTGTGGCTAAATTAAATCAATACAAACATAGGCTTTCATCAGTATTTATCCAGGTTTATTTGTCATATCAGGCAGATCCACTATTTGACAATTCAGATTACATGGTTGTTCATCAAATATAGATTACTTAAATCACCAAGAACAGGTCGTTTATTCTGTATTGTCTGGAAAGTCGCCAATATGACCCAAGTGTCAAAATAAGCTTTGACCTGCATGCAAAGTCTACTTCATCACACAGACCTCCATGTGTGTCACGTGGATCTAAAAACACACACGTGCTTTGTAGTGATCTTTTTTGGAGAAACACAAAACTGTGCTATATTATACTCACACAGTGATACAGCCAAATCAGCACAAGCCCTTTGCAAAATCATTCATTCTTATGTTTAGAATACCTTCAAATACATTTTAAAATGATGTCACTGACTTGCCATTGCATCCTCATCACCCATACAACACTGTACTTATGTCACTTAACTGACTTTCAAAACCACATTTCCTATTTCCATCGTAAGTCAAACTGCAGCTTTTCATGTCTAGGACCAAAATTAAGTAGGCTAGATAAAACATAAAATCAAAGGTATAATTTTATTGCTTCCATAATTAAATGTAAAGCATATATTCCAAAATGATTTAAACTCAAAATTAATGTTTTAAAGAATGGTTGTTTAGTATTTACCTCAAAATGATATAACTTTTATAGATTAGAGCTTCAGTGATGGCAAATGCTAAATTTAAGGTGATGATTGTGCCATTATACATTCTTACACACTTTTCTGAAAGGAAACTCTGCATTTATTCATTTCAAACCACAGCCCAGCTAGAGAACCACATTATTGCTGTATGGGGGGATGAACAGATGAGTGCACACTTGCCAGCCCTGTTTAGTCCTGTCGTGTTAAGCTGCAGGACAAAGACTCTCATCAGACGCTCTGAGGTTGTTTTTTTTCTGGCAGGAGAGTTGCTTGAAGTCGACTGCTTGCTGAGGCGGCGTCCATTAACGGACCTGCAGCTGCAGACTGAAGGCCGGTGGTGACGGATGTCCACCTTGTGGTTTCATCTTGGCTCAACAATCAAATAGTGCATAACATTTCCTGCCAGGAAAGAAATCATTAAACAGCGTGAGTAGTTTTATCTACATGCTGGTGTTTAAAGCTGCACCACCTCACACTAGTATCTCAAATGGACAAGAACTACTGGATCAATTTCTAAGTTCAAGTTTATTTTGTGGCCTTAATCTCTGTAACAGTCTCAAAGGGCTTTACAAGAAAAATAAAACAACATCCTCTAACCTGAACCCTCAAGAAAAAAAAACCTTGAAGATGAAGAAGAAAAATGGAAGAAATCTTGGACAACAGAAAGAGGGAGGCCCCTTCCAGGCTGACCAGGAGTGACACGGGGGGGCAGTTATTACCTCTAATCAAATCAAATCCATCATCTCAGTTAGTGACTCTCTTTCCAGCCCCACTTTGTGATTGAAACTAAAAATCTTGTCCAGTGCTTTTATATACTGCCACTTCCATCCAGGAAAAAAACAGCAAAACCATCAGTGTTGATGAAAAAAACATCATCTCTGTGCCAGTGTTTATGCAAATCACCGCCTGTCAGGGTTGACACCTCAGCCTGTTTTGAACAGATGTATCCCTGACTCATATCAGTGGACAAACAATCTCCAATCAACACTTGTCAACTCAAAACACTTAATAACACTGAAACATTCGCTGTTTATCAGGATAACTGACACCGGCCGGCAGCCAGGCAGTTTGTTTGCAGAGCCGCGTGAAAGTAACAAAATGCTGTTGGACAAATAACATTTCTCATCGAAGAAAACAATGCTGCTTTATCTTTGTTCCTGCGAAGTTGCAGTAATGTGGTCATACGCAGCAGGAATAAGTCCTAGCCCTTGTTTGAAAAATGTTTTCTCAGAAGAGGGGCATAGCATGACTCTGGAAAAAAGATCAGCCTCAGATGTGATTTTAATAATCCCATTCAGCCTCAGATGGTGTTCCCAGGAAGAGCATTTGATCCATCTAAATCTCTCTCAAATGGCCTCCAGGAACTCATGGCAAACATGAACAAGTTGCAGCTGAAGGAGCGACCTAATGAGACCCTCTTGTAGGAATCGGCTTTTCACTTTCTTTATGTTTACTCTTCTGTTTTCCAGATGCTTCTTCACAGGCAGAGCGAGGCTTTAACTGCTCTCTCAGATGGTCACGTCTTTGGTCTGGTATCCATCCCTCATGTTCAGTCATCATGGCACTTTTTAGGATCATACTGTCACCACTTTGCAGCATTAGTCACTATTTCTCACATGTGCAACTGCCTTTGGTATTTTGTCATTGCAAGCCAATTAAGATAGCGGAGTTAAGGTGGAATAGGCTGCAGATAAAAGTGGTTTGTAGATACAAGTGGTTCGTTGATTTATTAGAGGGCACATTAAATCAAAGCTTGCACTGCAGTGATAAAGATGAGGTGTGAGGTTGCTATACCGGGACCATAAATCAACCATATCTATATCATAAGTGGTGTCAAATCTCTAAATGATGTCAGTACTCTTCCTCTGTCTGTACCATTCTGCATTTACAGAAAACAATTCCTTACTTGTCCATGTGAGGGAGCTAGATGCTGAAAAATACTGATTCTTCTACTGTGGCTCCTCTATAATACTGAAATAGATCAAATATGATATCTTGTTTATGTAACATGAGTATGAGTAGGTAAATTTGCAGTGATCTTCTTGAGAATGGATCGCACAGGTTTATTCTTTGATATCCCGGTTTGTTATAATGCACAACTCGGCCCGAACATTATCGCCGATGCTTTTGGTGGGTCTTTAGGTAGTTTACCAGCCACATCCAGATTTCTTTCACAGCAGCTAGATCATTATGGAAGCGCAGACCAAGACAAACATGACCCCTCTCCTGCTTCCTCTCTCCTCTGTAATGGTGGTGATACACAAGGCATTTTGGGGGCAACAGTGTCCAAGAAGGAGACTCAAATATCTACTGAAATGTTTCCTGGAAAAGAGATATTTCTGGGTGATTAAAGTAACAGTGCTGAGAGAACTCTTCTTCGACTATGTTGCCTCCTGTGTGTCAGTGCCTTAAAGTTCACTCTCCAATGTAAAGACTTTACAGTTAGCATGGCGAATGAAGAAACTAGACAAAAACCATTGTTTCTGTTCACTTTTTTTCACATTTCATATGCCGTTTGTTAAATGGAAGCCCATGGGATGTGATGTCTTTTTTTTTTATGTCACAGACAATGGAAACAAATGCATATGTACATGTAAACTGATAAATTCTAGCTTCCATGGTTCTTTGTCTGTTTAAATTAGCAGCTTTTAGAATAGCAGCATGGGTTAATATTATGGAGGTTTCCTGGTTGATACTTACCTGCTTTTAAAGTCACACAAAGCTCACACAAAGTCAGTCAGTGAAAAAAATGAATGCTAAGAAGCAATGCCATACATGGTTCAGAGATAAATAGTTTTTATTTGGGTGCCTTTCACAAATGAGTGCCTTGGATAAATGATGACAGTTCGTCCCCCACAAACATTTCACAGCCCTTCAGTGATTGGAAACCTCCATAAGCAGTGGTGAAATAAACACATGCTATGAACAATGTGAATGATGAGATTTAAAAAGAAAAAAAAAATCTACAGCTACTGCCAATGATCACCGAGATGGAGTTAATTGAGGTCACTCAAAATAAGTGTTGCTTTCACATGCAAAGAGATGCCTCATTACATAAACTGAAAAACAAACAAGGGAAAATGAAAAATACCCCAGAAAGTAAATATCCTGTCCTTTACAATACATATAATCTTTTTTTGGAAACATGTATAATTGCAAACTGAATGTCTGAATGAGATAAATGTACTAAGCTAAGCTGATATGAGAGGTGGCATCATGTGTTACAGAGGTGGAGTCCCAGTTGTGCATGTCTAGCAATGTGGACTGTGTCTAATAGTGTTTGGCAGCAAATAGGTTAAGAAATCAATTATGAGGTCTTCATATTGATTAGTTTCCATTGGATTTAGCTCTCAACTCTTCCCTCCTGCTGTGGAGGAAGAGCTACACACTGTCGACTTCCTCAGCTCGATTTTCATCGACTGGCTCTCAGCTCGCGACTCTAACCTTGTCATCGTCGAGACACCCAGAACCGCCTTGGTGCCTGTTTTCATACCTTTTGACATAGGGATTCGTGTGGCTGACGACCGAGTTGACTGCACATCCGCACTGGGCTGGATTCAAAAAAAAAAAAAAAAAAAAGAAAAAACAAAAATAG
>OMLF01055987.1:2217-28830 GCA_900302615.1 Holocentrus rufus
CAAAGGTAAATATACATTTATTTCATGTTAATATCTGAATTCTAATACATATGAAGAGTTCATTTGGTAACCTTCTCATTGTATGTCATTTGTCTTTAACAGAGAGGAGAGGAGAACTGAGGAGACAGAATGCAGTAGAGAGGAGCATGTTTTTAAAAGTAAGCACTGTCATCAAATCTGTCATTACTAAAATCAAGGGGAAATAATCAGTAGATCTCAGAAATCTTATTTTAATGAACTTTGATAAGAGATTTTTTCATGTAGCTCTCATGATACTGAAAAAAATAAAGAACAGGAAAAATATACAAATATAGTTGGGTGAATATTGCATTTGCATTTTCTTTGTATTTTGTCATTTAAGTTGTTTTGAAAAAAAAAATGGTATGAATTTATAAATCCTACGGTACAGATGACGAAGAGGGTACGACTTACAATCTGAGGGTATGGATTTGTTTGTTACCATGTGACTTCAAGGGTGTTCCATCACTGATCAACTTTTTCTTGTTAAAATAAAAACTCATAGTACATGATTTGAACTGATCCTAAAATTTGATGACAGAACTGCATCGTAAGTTATCATATAACAAAACTCTTAAGAGCAGAGGATGAGTAGTGGAGGTCACTCTACATCCCAAAATGCAGGGGGACATTTCTCACTGAATTGTTATGGCTCAGCAAACCTGGTAGAACAGGTAACTGAAGTGTATGTGTGGGCTTGTTTGTCTGTACTTAGGACCAAGGACCAAGTATTGAGAAACAACCTGCTCTGTGAGAACATGTGTAATTGTGAGGACATTTTAGGTGGTCCACATAAAGGAAATGCACAAATTTAGTCTTAGTGGTCAAAGTTAGAGTTAAAATTGATATATTATACCCATTTTCCACAAGTTAACACAGTTCCCTGGCTCCTCAAAGAAATGTCTGTGACATGCTTTGGTCAAAACTTCCACAAGGATAAGTTATTACAGCTCATCTTACACCCTATAATAACAGCTTTGTTCAAAATGCTTGGTTTTGGTGCCTGTTGCTTTAAATGCAAATGAGCCACTGCTGACCACACCCCCTCCTCCATGGAGTATGCCGACTCAAGTTCGGCTTCGCGCTACCATAGCAACTGTTGATGAGGATTCTGGGAGAACATGGCTGCCGGAGAAAACAGCTGTGCAAGCCTACATGTGTGAACTAAAGTCAGAAAGTGAGCAAGAAGAGACTCCTGAACAAGTTCAAGAATCAGGTTGACAACTGGACATTTTGGAATGGTTAGTTTATTAACTTTATGTCACTTTGACATTTCTTTTTGTATGTTTGTACGTTAGCTGAGGGTATACGGTCTTGCTGGCTGTGTTGCAGACGCGATATTTTTTCCTACGATGGAGAAGGCATGACATACATTTTCTATGGTCTTTCCCTAATCTTATTCATAACCAACTTATGCCCAACCGTAGCCTTGACACAAAACTTAACCAATAACCAAAAATGACCGCCCCAAATACCTTTGTCACCCTTGGAAAAAATACTGCGTTGAGGACAGCCAGCTGCTAACATAGTGACTCGTGTGTATACTAGGGCTGCTCAATTAATCGAATTTTAATCACGATTACGATTTTGGCTCCAGACAATCTCAAAATTCATATAATCGAGGAAAAACGATTATTATGTTTCCGTTCTGAGACGCGCATGCACAACTCAACCGCTACGCCCCCGCGTGTGTGGAGAGTGGAGATCCAGGCCGGCGATTTAAGCACGTGTGAAGATCGCAGAGGATGAGGCTGAGCAGTAGGGGTGCAAAGGATCGCAGTTGATCTGTGTTCCGTACGGAACGCCCTCCACAGTTCGGCACACATGTGATCCGTGGACTACATGTGAGCATCATAGTTTTATTGTCACTGTTACTTTTATATAAGTTGTAATACCTGAAATCGCGATGCAGAGTTGCAGTGAAAAAGACAGGACAGGTGCCGCTGTGTGCAGCACATCTCTGCCAAGAGCGACTGAATTAAAAGCCGTTACATCGCATGAGTGAAATCCAGACCATGACTTTTTTCACCGATGTAACTATGTTGTCGTCAAAAAAAAAGATCTTAAGACTGTGATGTCTATTGAAACGTTGGTGATAACAGCTGTATTAACTTCTACACAACTCCTCTCTGCTCACTGGTGCACCCCTGTCTCACCCTGTCTGTGACACAGTGTGTCTGTGCTGATTGATTACCCGCAACTTCTAACCAATCAGATGTGCTGTAGGCGGGACAGTGAGCCAGAATACAGAGCGTAGTTGTGTACTGTGCAGTGCATAATGATCCAATATACGTATAGTATACATAGTACAATACTGTATAAGTTTGAAGTTTTTAATATTATTACCATTATAATTACTATTATCATTATTATTACATTACATAACTATGGTGATAATTACAGACAGACAGAGATCAAATCCAAGTGAATTTTTAAAATAATTTAACCCTAATCCCACCACTTTTTTCTTTTTTGCTGATCCGAAAAATGATCCGATCCGTGACTCAAAACCGTGACACGATCTGAACCGTGAGTTTTTTGATCCGTTGCACCACTACTGAGCAGCGTCGCTTGGTTGATAAAAAAGGTAGAACCACTTCATTAGTGTGGGAACATTTTGGATTCGAAGAAAACGATGTGGAGCAGAAACGCATATTCTGTAAAATCTGCTTCAAGGTGGTGTCTGTGCCACTTAGCAACACGACCAACCTCTTTAACCACCTCAAACTCAACCATAAGGTCATTCATGACCAAGTTATGAAAAAACAGAAAGACAAGAGCACAACTCCCACGACATCGACGCAGACGTCTATCAAAGACACACTGTACAGTGCAACTCCTTATCCGTCAAGCTCAGAAAGGCACAAAAAAATAACAGACGACATTGGATACTTTTTTAGCTAAAGACATGTTCCCCATTAGCACAGTGGGAGGCGAAGGCTTCAAGAAGTTGGTCAATACTTTGGATAAGCGTTATGTTTTGCCATCTCGTCACCATTTTAGCAGAGTTGTTCTGCCAACTATGTATGAAAAATGCCGAGCAGAAGTGGCAAAAGAAGTGACGAAAGCAGCAGAGTTCGCTGTCACATCAGACCTTTGGTCTAGCCGCACGACGGAGCCGTATATTAGCCTCACAATCCATTACATTGACACTGATTTCAATTTGAGAGCGAGATGTCTCCAAACGGCCTTCATTCCTGAGGACCATACGGGGATAAACATCGCCAATGGACTGAGAGAAGCTCGAGCAGCATGGGGATTGAACGAGGAGAAGCTAGTCTGTATCACAATGGACAATGCTGCCAACATAAACCTGGCTGCCGAGATCAATCAATGGTTTAGGCTCCAATGTTTCGGGCACAGACTACACCTGGCCATCGGTGAGTATGAATCCCCCCTTATGTGTGTCATGTGGGCGATTAAGTGGGTAGTGATGATACTAGATTGTATAGGTCTTAAATATCGCTACCTTCAAAGTGTCGGAGCAGAGCAGACAGCTCACGTTTAAAAATGTTAACGTTAATTCATACTCAGTTGTGCATATGCAGGTCATGGTCAAAAGGGTCCTTGAACAACAGAAGGCCATCACCCAGGTCCTGTCTAACGACCGGAAGCTGAGACATCTCGCTCTCTCCTCGCAGGACATTGACGTACTGGAGGCTGTCAATAAATCACTCAGCCCTCTGGTTGAGTTCACAGATGCACTTTCAAGGGAGAAATACGTTAGTGTGGCTTTTGTGAAGCCAACCCTCTACCTCTTCAACAACTCCCTTTTGGAAGTTCAGCAAGATGACACAGACCTTGCCAAAACGATCAAAAAAAAAAAAAAACATATTAAGCTACCTGAACACCAAATACAGCAACACAGCAACGCAGGAGCTGCTTGACATGACCTCTGCCCTGGACCCAAGATTCAAGCTCAAATATGTTGCTGAAGACAACAGAGGATTGATTGAAGAGAGACTGAAGGCAGAGATGAAGGAGCTGATGACTGCCAGTGCCACAGTGGTAATTATAATAATAATAATAATAGCAAATATTTTGTTCCCTCTAAGGAGAAAGCCCCTCTTGAGACAGCTGCAATGCCTGGTGATACAGAGGAGGCTGGTGCACAGAAGAAGAGGAAGGGCCTGGGCAGCTTCTTTAAGGTCACTAACACTGCAGACCAAGCTGCAGAACCTCCTCAACAGGACCAGGCCATTGCTCTTGAGCTGCAGTCGTACCTCCAGATAGAGACCCTGGATGCTGAGGAAGACCCACTGACGTGGTGGAGAGATGCCCAAAGGCTGTACCCAAGACTTTCACAACTGGCAAGGAAATATTTGTGTATTCCAGCCACCTCTTCATCTTCAGAGAGAGTCTTCAGCACTAGCGGAAATGTTGTTTCCTGCTTGCGCTCCTCTCTGAAACCTGATCAGGTTAACAGGCTGGTGTTTCTGGCAAAAAAACTCAACTATTCATTACTACTACTTTACAAGATATTTTTATATATTTAACATAAATTCAAAGACATAATCATGTAAATAATCGTGATTTCAATATTGACCAGAATAATCGTGATTATGATTTTTTTCCATAATCGAGCAGCCCTAGCCCCATCATTGCTGAAGTAGAGAACCTCCTTGCTCAATTCAATGTGAAGGTCTCCAAGAAGGCAGAGAAGGTCACCTGGAACCTGGATGCAGAGGAGATCCTAAGAATGGCAACTCTTATCCACAACTTCGTTCACAGCATATTTGGCACCAAGCTAAATATAAAGATTGCTCTTTCTGCCCAGGGCCACTTGATCACCCGAACAGTGGCGTGCATTGTAACCCAAGAGGTCCTGAAATTGAGGGAAGCCCTCTCTTGTAAAGTTGAGGATTTTAAAGATAAAGATGACAACGATGAGGATGATATGGAATCAAGTTACTCCTCTGGTGACATTGTCCAGGACATCCTCATCTTGTTTTTGCAGAGGCTCTTTCCTGTAAGAGGCAGGATGGGTGACCAGCCGAACCCAAACTGTCTTCCCATGGCTACTCTTCTTTCCACAATTGTCTACAGCATCGTGGATAGAGCTGGGCAGAGCCAAACGATGTTCCAGCAGCTGCCGCAGGTAAAACTGTCTGACAGTCTTGAATTGATGGCTGAGATGCTGTATGTGGAGTATATGCACAAGTTTTTCTCCCAAGAGGACCCTAGCCTGGAGGCCTTCACGGCAGACAAAAAAGTGCTGGTTGCCAACATGGTGGCTGACAAGCTGCTGGGTCGCACCCCACCTCGGCTGTCCCGCTCCACCACCCACTTTGACGAAAGGTGATGCACGGCCAAAGAAGACAGCTACCCAGGCTAATTAACAGGTGGGCACACACAAATTTGGGGTGATTTTCAGTGTCTTTCAATTTCTTTGTCACCTAATTCTGTTTAATCTTAAATCGTATAAGACATTGTTTGAAGCTGTAATTTCATTATTTGTAAATTATTCACTACAAAGGTCCTCTTCTGTTTTCAGGCCAGGGGAGCAAGAGCTGATCATCAGTCTGGTAAGTTGTCTATCTGTTGCACACCGTCTCATCAATGATGTAGAGACATGTCATTTCACACAGTACATTAACATTTCCAAACCCCAAAAAAGCCATGTTCCACCGAATCTTGAGATTCTGCCGTATCAGTGAGCAGGAGAACTGAGAAACCTCATGCTTACATTACACACCACCTCACCAACAACATATGGCCTATAGACCTTTTTCACAGCGGCTATTTTAGCAATAGTATTAGTATTTTGTTCATTCACCACACATAATACAATAAGTATAAACAGTGTAAGCAAAATCAATAGTCTATGTATGAAGTACTGACTGAACAGGCATAGGCAGAAGCAAAATGCTTATATGCCTATCCAACATTCTAATCAATTTAATCTACCTACACTGGTAACCCTCAAAAATGGCCTTGAAACCATTTTTTTTTCTTTTTTTTTTCTTTAGCTTTTTGTACTGTAAACTTAACAATGCAGCTCAAGCTCAGATCACATTTGCT
Source organism: Holocentrus rufus (assembly GCA_900302615.1). Classification (NCBI taxonomy): domain Eukaryota; kingdom Metazoa; phylum Chordata; class Actinopteri; order Holocentriformes; family Holocentridae; genus Holocentrus; species Holocentrus rufus. Next base: position 8,257 of record OMLF01055987.1, read on the forward strand.
GTATTGCAGGGGTTCCCAATGTTTTTGACTCTACAGACCGGACAAAATCGATCATATTTCTGGCTGACCGGCGGGCATGGTGATTTGATGGCACTTTACTACTAGTATCTTATCATGATATAAGAAGCATTGTAAAAGCGTAACTACTGTACAAAACGCCCCAAAATCAAAACTTAACTCACCATCAATGCAAGCCCTGGCCCTGTTTTCTGGAGACAAGGTGGTCGTAGTGTGGTGAGATGTGTGTGACAATGATCCTTTTGTTTCCGATGGTTCGGAAACTTCGGTTCGGTTGGTTCGGTTTGTTACTTTTTGGATTCATGTTTATAGTCTTGTGTTTTGGTTTTCTGTTCCTGTCCTGTCTGATCTGTTCTCCCCTGTGTATCCTGGCTTGGTGTGTGGTGTGTGTGTGGCTTCCTCTCCCCCCTGGTGCCTGTTTTCCTCCATACCTGCCCTGCATTTAGTCTCCTCAGCCCTGCCCTTGTGTATCCCTTCCCAGCCTGTGTTCCCTGCACACCTGCCCTGTGTTAGTCTCATCATCCCTGCCCTTGTGGTGTTGCCCCTCACACCCTCGTTGTCTCCCTTATTAAACAATCCCGGTGTTTCCTTCCTGTTCCTAGTGCCTCCCCACTCCAGGTGTGTCTTGTTCTTGTGATTAGTTCTGTGTCTATATATATCGGTGTTCCCCCTTGTTCTCTGTTGGATCATTGCGTCAGTTTTGCTTCTGTTCAGTGCTGTTCAGTTTTGTTTGGAGTGCTTAGGTTTTGTTTGGTGTTTGTTTGGTATTCTGTTTTGTTCAAGGCCTGCCTGCCTGCCTGTTCCTGGTACCGTATTCCCTGTGTTCCTGTGCTGCAACAACCTGCCTGTATCATTAAATTGGAATACCACTACTCTTCAGTTCGCCTGCATCTCTTGCATTTGGGTCCACCTGCCTTGCAAACTGTGACATTGCTAGCTTCTCCCGCACACCACACACAAGGGATTGGGAGCATTTGCATCCCCAGCAGCGATAAAACCAAATTTTATGTAGCTGTCATCATATTTTCGGTTGAATTTAGCTTTTTTCTTCTCAGCATCTCCATTATCCTCACTGTCTCCGGGGTCTTTTTTCACTAGACCCAGTGAAAAAAATTGTTAATGTAGTCTGCTTCTTCATCTCACAAAGTTAGCTAGCTGAAGTGACCACCGCCCTGCACGCATAGCCTACTTTTGACCCTGCACACAGGCTACGTGACCATTAACCAGTAAAATGTTTTCAGTTATATTTTTGAATGAATTTTTTTTTTCCACAATCTGAACGAAAATAATTCACCTGTGATATGTAAAAGGTTGGCATTTAGCCTACAGGAAAATAAATAACAAAACACAATGCAATACATATATGGCAATTACGGCTGCCGGTGCACCCGTCCTCTTGTTTCTCAAAGACCCGGTAGCTCTGAACATAAGCTTTGAAAAAGGTGTATTTTACTGTATAAGTGGAATTTCATTTCACTTTTACACTGAAGCATAATGTTTATGAAATGCATCTATATTGTTCAATAAATATGTCAATTATTTCATTCATATTGTTTCCTATTATATTGTTCCAGAGGTTCAACAATTGTATATGAGTTAAATAGAATAGAGTGTCTGAAATCATCCATAAGGGGTCAGTGTTCATTAACAGTTAATTTCACAAGCACCAAAATGTGTTGAGTATTGAGTCACGGCCAAAACATAACCACTATATCACTGGAGTGGTCTTTGCAAGGTTTAGCAGTGGTGAATTTTTGTCCCTATTTAGAGTCTAACATTTATTCTAATAAATATACACACTTGTTTTTCTGTTTGGGTGAAATAGCCACAGTCAAGAAATATGCAAGCAGTGCCTTGCTCAGTAGTAATGTGACATGTACTATTATTATTTTTCATTTTATTTATTTTTTTGTGGTTTGTTAGTATTCTCTTGTTAGTTAGTTTATAAATATAAATATTCAAGTGTCAGCATATTTTACAACCACAAGCATATCTCAAATTTGTTGCACATAGAGCATTTGTTAAGTTTTGTCTTCACTGCCTCAGCTGAGAGATGAAAAACTTATTTCTGCAACATGCTAGTAAACTATAAAAACGAAAATAATTTAAAGAATGACTGACATGCTTTTTCACAATGCCATAAATTGGACATTTGGATGTCCTCAAATACAGAGAAATGGAAAATCTTTATTCAGAAAAGTTTTTTTCTTTTTTTGCTGAAAATATCAAACTTCAATTGACTTAGAAAGCAAACAATTTTGCACATATTTTGCAAGTTTTGCAAAGTTTTGCAACTTCAAAAAAATACAATGATTTCATTAGATGATGTACTCCAGCATGCTAAGTTTACAGATACATCTTAAAAGTGACTCTGCTGGAGCCCAAATTTGCCCCAAAAGAACAAATAAATGTGTAACTTTGAAATGAGAGAAGAGAGAGACAGACAGAGATTCTCAACTCATGGGTATGAACAAAAAAATGTTTTTCATAACTATATTCTTATTGACAAAAATATTGCTGGAGCACAGCTTTCACATTTAGTTATAGGTATTTTGGTGGTGCAAAAATTAAACCTCAGCCGTTTGATTACAACTTAGTAGGTCCCTCTCTTACAGTCTATGATTAGTACATAGAAGGTTTTGAACACTAAAACTACAATAACCATAATGCATCGCCATGACGTGGCAGCAACACACCTCTCGCTTTGATTGGCTGATACATTTAGCCCTCCTCTGCATGGCTGAAGGTGAAGTAGGTCCTAGTGTGTAAATCGCAGTCCAGTCTTCCAGTCCGGCACCATGTCATCTAGTGGACTTTTAACCATGCGAGCTCACATCTGCAAACGCCTGGTAAGTGAGGGTGTGTAAAATAATCCACCATTGTTCGTCTGTGTGGAGGTGTGTACTCGTTTTGTCACCTATCTTATGTTATCTTGCAACGCATGCTAGTGCTAGCTACTGTTTTGGCTGTAAACACGGCCTGGGTTATAGCGGCTCAACAAGCTTTTTGCTGCCTGGTTAGAGTCCTTGAACAAATAAATTAAGACAGCAATAAACCACTGGATAACTGCTTCTGGCAGCTGAATTAAGGCTTCTGTTTCACAGCCTACTTTTAATGGCACAACGCTAAGGTTACTTTGACAGCAATTGCCACTTCACAACGAAATGAAAACAAGGAATGTAATTCAGTAATCCTAGCTAACACCTTTTTATCAGTATTAAATAGCTGTAAGGAGAAGACCTGAGACGAAGACGAGTTTTCACAGAGGATGTGCATAATTTTAATGTTAAGCCTTAACAACTGGCACACTGTTCTTACTAACACTCCTACGCGCTGTTGTTTTTGTCGAGACTACTTCAGCCTTGCTTTAAAATGACAACCCAAAGTAGCCACGCTTGTCTGCTAAAGTATAATGTATACAATATGACTCAAAATCTTTGCCGGATGCTGAAGAGCCACTTTTTTTTTAAAACTCTGCGTGCAGTTTTGAATAGAGTTTGGAGTGACCATGTCTCCATACAACACAACACAGAACAGCATCCCATGTGGGAGGGACGTTATGGCGACCTTGCATAACTTTCCTCTAAAAGTCCCATATGGTCCCAGGTTGGTCATGTGAGATTATGTATCAGGGCTTTTATCTCATGTTTGATTTCCAACACAAACGGCAAATGGCATTCATCTGAGATGAAGAGAATAATTATAACAAAGCCCACACTCTGAAACTTTAAATATTTGATGCTAGCCATGACTTAGAATCAGATGTCCTTGGTCAAGTGACTGTGAGCCAGTGTTCCCTTTAACCCTGTGGTGTCCAGTTCCGTCTCATGGAAGTTTTCATCCCAGCCCAACATTGCAGCAGCTGATTTGACTTGCGATGCTGATCATTCTCTGCCATTACAGGCTCACAAGTACCTGTCAAGGACCTACGCATCTCGCCCTTCTCTCAATGTAAGCACACTAAGAGAAACTGCAGATTCTAGCCTCTTAAGATTTTGTCAGCCAAGTGCTTCTGAGCTGTTCCCACTGATGTAATGTTTTGTTGGATGATGTCAGGAAGTCGTCATTGTCAGCGCCGTCCGCACTCCAATGGGCTCGTTCAAAGGGAGCCTGGCAGCAGTACCAGCCACCAAACTGGGCTCCATCGCCATCAAGGGAGCCATTGACAAAGCAGGTATGGTTCAGACTATCCACCACATACAGAGAACTGAGTGAGAAATATTTTCACTCTTCAGTTGTCAAGTTTTTACCCCAAGCTGTGTCCTAAGTGATTCCGTACATTAAGTCAGCTCTGAAATCTACCTTGTACACCTTGTAAACTCATCCTGAAAAATTTAGACATGCCTGTTTGCATAAAATCATAAATCATCTTCTTCCAGATTGACCCTTTTAACACAGAAATACTGCACAACAAAGTTACATTAAATGGCTGCTATTAACAAAAATTTGTGAAATCACATCAAAACATAAGCATGTAGGCATAAATTGAGCGATTTCCTTCTGGATGGCAAACTTTAATTTTTACGTCTATAAACTCTCTGGATGTTAAAGCCTAAGTTTTTTTTTCTCTCTCAGTTCCACAAGTAGGACCTACATGGATCACTGAATCACAGAAATGGGAAGTGTGTTTCAGTCAGGAGCATGTTATTGATTTGTTGTGCGATTGCTTGCATGTAGGAATCCCTGTCGAGGAGGTGAAGGAAGTCTACATGGGCAACGTGCTTCAGGCAGGAGAAGGACAGGCCCCCACAAGACAGGCCCTGCTCGGAGCAGGTATGGTCAGCAGGAGTGTGGAGATGCACACACAAAGTGTATTTTTATTGACATCAGAATATTTCGGAATATGTCTCAGTTGTTATTTTTAAGTCCTGCTCATTGAGCATCGCCAGAAAAAAGAAGCACTGTCCTTGGTTGTAAAACCTACAGTTCTCTTGTGCTGGACTGACACACACATGCGCATTATATGTTACTTTGATTTATGCAGCAAATGTATCTGATTCTGTCACCAGGTTTGCCCCTCAGCACTCCAGCAACAACCATCAACAAAGTCTGTGCCTCTGGGATGAAGTCCATCATGATGGCAGCCCAGAGTCTAATGTGTGGACACCAGGTAGTGAAAGTGTCAAATGCACTGTCGCTGTTTTACAGAGTAGAGCACAGGTTGTTACCATGGTGATGTAATTCATACAAATTTGTGTATATACATACATGCTTCTGTTGATAAGAATAGTGACAGCAGATCTCTTCCCAAATATCTCTAGCTGTGAGATTTTTTTCACATTTTTTGAGGGTGAGATGCATTTAAATTTGAATCTGAAGGAAACTGTCCTGGCTGCTGCAAAGCTATATGAAGAGTTTCAAAGATATGCACCATGCAAAATGCAACGTTACAAAATGGGCATTTTTTGAGGACTGACTCATCTGTGTTGTTGAAATACTGACTACATTTCAGATTCTTTTGTAATAAAGCTTGTTATGTTCATGGTAGAGGGGCATAGCATTTTCATAGAGGCTTAAGGCTAAAGTGAATTCTGTCTTTAGATGGACTTTTACTTGGAGTTAAAAATTATGAAATGAAAATGTGAACACAAACCCAGTGATGTTGTGAATCTTTGCTGTGACCAAAAATCAAGCTTTGTTGAACTTAAGTTCTTGAAATCTGCAAAGATGTTATGATTGATCTCAAGTTAATAAAGAATTGGTCTTTGGACTGACACAACACATCTTTCAATGCTTTATCAGAGTAACCAAATTTCAGGTGCTATAAGAATTACTTATTACAATCAAATTACAGATGTTGACAACATAAGTTCATATATAAGGACAGTAGGATCTTGTTTAGATTGCAAAGGGGCAGCGCAAGACAAACTGAGGCCAGAAGGCTGTGTGTGTCACCACAGCACACATTGTGTCTGTCTGTGTGTTTGGCTTTAGGATGTGATGGTGGCAGGAGGCATGGAGAGCATGTCCAATGTTCCTTATGTGATGGCCAGAGAGACTCCAGCCTACGGAGGAGTGAGGATGGAAGACCTCATCGTCAAGGACGGCCTCACGGACGTCTACAACAAATTCCACATGGTAACTGTCAACCATCTGTTACTGTTATTAGCTAGCATCTATTATTAGTTACTACGCTGCTGGAAAACTTGAGACATTTTATATTTTTAAGCCATCTTAATATCAGAGATTATACTATTGTTATATCAGAAAAAATAATATTGTTACAAAGTGATTTACAAAGGATAACAAGCATATAATCTGTAACAAACTGACTTGTTTGGGGCTTTGAGCAGGTGTCACATCACATTTTTTTCTTTTTAGTTTCAGTCTGTTGCTTTGATCACAAGAGGACATCCACAGTAAAAAGGTTACTCTAGGTCGTACATTCATTTATCGGCACAGAACCGACAAAACAGATCGCAAACTAAGCTACAGAACAATCACCAACAGAACAAAAGACTAAAATCACCCTGCGAAAAATCTGTAGCAGTGTAGTTAGTGTGTGTAGGGTTCTCTGTGTTGTTCATTCATTAGTTTGAGGTGAGAAACTGATTTTTCGGCACAGCAAGTAAAGAGATCAGTGCTGGGCGATATGGACAAAATGACAATATTGTCACGATGGCGATTAAGGCTTCCGTAAGAAATTTACGCACACGAGATTTTTGTCAAACAATGTGGATATGATGACCAAGCAGTAAACAATAAAACAGCTAGAGCAGTCTAATAAATTCAGAAATTTGCATCTGTTTACTGTAATGCAGCCTTTAAAACCAGGAAATGACAACAAATATGCCATGTCATGATATTATATCCAAAATCCCTGATGGAACCTAGTCTCATATCACAATATAAGTGTAATATCGATATATGATTCACCCCTAAAAGAGATCATACAGTATTTGATTTTGTATTTCTTTATTGTGTGTAGACACCCCTGAGTGAAACTAGTGTATTTCTATGCCTCACAAGTGGCCCCAGCAAAAATAGACACAATGCATGAACCGACCAAGCTGAAGTCAAAGTGCTGCAACACTCCGGCTCATAAAGTCTTTATAGCTGTGCCCTGCGGTGGTAAATACACAGTAAAGTTGTTTGGGATTGACCGACACAGTGACTTATTCTGGCAACCGGTCACAGCAAAATCCACAAACAGCAAAGCAATAAAAAAAAAAGACAAGAGACACAGGAGGGCCAGAGTCATAAAAGGGACGTCCAAAAATGTAACGGAGGTCAAAAAATCAAAGTAAGTCTATAAAATGAGTTTTAAGAAGCGATATAAAATATGATCCAGATTTTGTTACCCTGAGCTAAGGGTGCGTGACTCCCAAACTTCAACAAGAATTACATCAAATCATAAAATTGCCTCAGCATTCAGGTGCTTTTTCAGTACTGCTTCCAATGACACCACAGAAGCTCGCCTGAGGTCACATGTAATCAGAAATACAGACTGAAACTGCACGGAAATGTCACAAATTCAAAAATAAACATGTTGGCATTTTTATGAAATTACATATATAGGACATATATCTATGTCAGTAGGCTGTGAAGCACCCGGTACCTTACAATACAATATTAGCATGAATCAGGGAATTTTGTGATATATTCAGTATTGAGATTCAGTGTGTTGCAACACATCACAATAATTTAAAGTTAAAAAAAAAAACAAAACACAATTATTAAATCATACAGGTTCCATAATCATACCTCAAAATAAGAAGCAATATGCTTCCAAATTCATTTCTAAGATTCTGAATGTCCTGAATATCAGGTATAGAATTTATTAGGGATTAAGCCATTTACCCCATGTTTCTCTCAGTCGTGTTTCTTACTGAATAAGTTATTCTTTGCATTTCTAATATTTCCTCCATTGTTGATATTCATCCAATTATTGATGGTGTTCTTGGGTTCAGCCATAAGTGACGATTCTTAACGTTGCTGGAGCCACACTGCATCATGGAAGAAAACGTTGCGATAAGGTGCTCTATCCAGTTTTCCACCATAACTCATTAATAAGCGCTCAACACAGACAATATACAGACAGACTCAACACAAACAGAATACGGTGTAGCTGAAATGCAGCATGCGTTAATGTGATTTTCTCACAGCATCGTACAGATCAATAAATTTCAGGCAGTGGAAGGTCGTGAGTCGGAAGTGATCTTTGCTGTCCCATTTTGCTTTGCTGTCTTTAACAGGGCAACTGTGCCGAAAACACCGCCAAGACCAGCAGCATCACCCGGGAGGAGCAGGACACTTACGCCCTCGGCTCGTACTCCCGCAGCAAGGCAGCGTACGAGTCTGGCGTGCTGGCCAAAGAGATCGTACCAGTCAGCATTCCCCAGAGAGGTAAAACAAGATGTGGACAACATGCTTGGATTGGACAAATGGCAGCGGATGGTTTTAACTGGTGCTGACTTGGCTCTGCAGGTAAACCTGATGCGGTGGTGTCAGAGGACGAGGAGTGGAGGCGCGTTGACTTCAGCAAGGTCCCCAAACTGAAGGCCGTTTTCCAAAGAGAGAACGGTAGTAATCCAGTTGTAGGATTGTGTATTACCTGTGTTGGTGGTGCATTTTCATAAAGACCGACCTCTGTTTGAATGTAAAGTTTATCGTGATTGGTCATTTGCATCGTAGGCACAGTCACGGCAGCCAATGCCAGCACACTGAATGACGGCGCCGCTGCTCTGGTTTTAATGACCGCCGACGCTGCAAAGAGACTCAACGTCACCCCGCTGGCCAAGATTGTCTGTAAGGTGCACACACACACACACACGCACACGCTAACCTGTGCTTGCATATATATACACCATACACACATATGGGCATACACACGAACGTGCATATGCCCATGCACATTAGGGATGTGACTTGGTTCAGTTTGATTCACTAGTTGGTGATCTGATTTAAGAACATTAGACAACCATGACAACACCTCATTCTATTAATTTCCTTTAGCAGATCAGTTGCATCCACAGAATTTATTACTGATACATTGATGCAACAGTAATAAATGAATGGCTAGCATTTATTCTGTACTGAAAATAATAATGGTCAGTTGAAAACCAGAGTAGAAGCTTGAATAAAACTTGCACCTTTTCACCCGGACTCCTTACCTGTCACACATTAAAGAAATGCTGTCTCGCAGAAAAACTAATTTATTTACACTGATGTAGGGCTGTAGTCAGAAAGAGAGAACACAATCTCTGCCAAATTACTTGGAGGAGAGGATTACTAGGAATGCCTGTCTGTATATTTAATCTGAAGAAATGTGTTTTTGCAAATTACCTATCACCTCATCACTTTAAAGCACATTTTCAGGATTAAGAATGCTACAGTTAGTTTTGGGACTGAAATCTTGCATTTTGTTTTTTGTTTTTTTTTCCTCATAGCTTTTGCTGATGCTGCAGTTGCCCCCATTGATTTCCCCATTGCGCCAGCATTTGCTGTGCCAAAGGTGAGTGCGAGGGTGTACTGAGGGACCTTTGCTTGTTGTTTTCAGGGTCCAACATACTTCACTGTCAGCTGGTCAACACTGGAAATATGGAATTGATGTCAGTTTTTGGCTGCATGCTGTATGACTCATGTCTTCTTTTAATTTTGTTATTCTGTAATAACCCACAAAGCAGAAATTCCCTGAAGGGAATAAAGCTGAACACGGAGCTGCTACAGTTAGTGATGCATTACCACGAATGCCTGAAAAAGTTTGGTAAACTTGGTAAAATGTGAATAAAAATCAGAATACATAATCAGAATTATTTTACTTATTTAATACAGTGGATGATAATTACAATTTTTAGAGCAAAAAGAATTAACTATTACACCAAAGTGATGATCAGATACTTCAGATACACTTCCACCACACTTTTTCCCTCCATTTCATTCTTTTATTGTTTTATGGTGAATGTCTTATATACTTACTGCTTTTGTATTATGTATCGTTACCATCTTTTATGGTGTGCAGTGTGTCTGCTGAGGACAACTTCCCCCAGGGGCCAATAAAGTTTATTTTATCTTATCGTATTGCTGCAAGACTACTGTGATAGATAATTAAAAAGTAACAAAACCCCAAACTCAAATCTGTGTGAAGCCTGACCTCTAATGGTGAAAAGCAGGGTGGCTGATCGTCGGTGGCGGGTGATGTCACTACCTGTTGTACTATAATGAGTGATGACATCACCTGCCACCAAAAACTAGGCACCCTACTTTTAACCCACAGAGGTCAGGCTTCACACAGATTTGAGCTTGGGGTTTAGTTACCATTACCCTTAAAAACACTTGGTGTGTGTGTGTGTGACTGTCAGGCGCTGGAGGCGGCCGGGCTGAAGAAGGAGGATATTGCCATGTGGGAGATCAACGAGGCCTTCAGCGTGGTCGTCCTGGCCAACATCAAGATGCTGGACATCGACCCCAGCAAGGTCAACGTCAACGGTGGAGCGGTGTCACTGGGACATCCCATCGGGTAAACAGAGGGGAGGGACTGATGGGGGAGGGCTGCCTGTTTTTTTTCCAAAGAGAAGAGGGATGTGATCAAGAACAGGGAAATGATAGAAATTAGAAGTGAATGGGGTTTGTAGGTGTAGAAGGTGAATTCCCCAAAATAGAACAGAAGTACTGCATGATACACAGGTGAAAGTAATCTTAAAATGGTATTTACATATAAAGTTACATATTGTCAGTGAACTTTGAGTTTCTGTACAGTAGGTGGTGCTGTTTTGTCTGTCAGGTGATGGTCTGTTTTATCACTTTTGCTCCTGCTGCCTGGTTCTCTCCTCCTCTCCTTCAAGAAAGTAACTTGGAGGAGACAAGGGGAGGAATGGGCTGTGTCCCGTTTGTCCAGAAATGCCTTTCCTTTCTTCAGTGACATGTAACTATTTTTTTTTTGTTCTGCTATTTTGGTGAGGAGGAAGGAGGAATGATTTTTATGCCTTCATACCGGGGACAGCCTTAGTCAGAGGCATTGTGTTTTTGGGCTATCTGTCCGTCCGTTCGTACCTCCATCCATCCTAATCTTGTGAAAACTATCTCCAGAATGCATGGAGGGAATTTCTTCAAATTTGGCGCAAATGTCCACTTGGATTTGAGGATGAACTGATCAGAATTTGTTAGTCAAAAGTCAAGGTCACTGTGACCACACCAAACATGTTTAGGGCTACAACTCAAGGATTCATTTGCTAACTGCAAATATGCACTGAGCAGAGTGCAGATCTTTGCAGGTGTTTGTGGGGGCTTGTGGGTTGGGAAGAGGACCTGCAGGGCGGGCTGTGTGTCCAGTGTGTGTTCATGAGAGGTACATGTAGGTGTAGGTGGTGTAGAGAGAATGATGTATGTACACTCACTTCTTTTTCTGCTCCTGCTGTGCTTCTGCTCAGCTGTTTAGAGCGGCAAATGTAAATGTAAATTTTTTTTTAGGCTGAGTCACTTCTGTCTTACATTAATACAGTAATTCAGATAACACAGATGTAACAGGTTTGCTTTGGACTCAACATGTCTGAACGAATCTATTTTCCCCTTTTCTTTCAGGATGTCCGGGGCAAGAATTGTGGGTCACATGGTGCACAACCTGAAGTCAGGCCAGTATGGACTGGCAGGTATCTGCAATGGAGGTGGCGGAGCCTCCTCTATTATCATCCAGAAGCTGTAGGAAGTTTTCCCGGAACCTTCTCCCTCACAACATCACGGTTGTTTATCTGTGTGTGAACTACCTGTCCAATGTAGCCAGTTTGACATTTTACCAGACTCCTTTTTACTGTAAAGAATTCCAGTACAGCTTCAGTGTCAGCGGCCTTACTCAACTGCAAACTCCTTGTACATGAAATGACATTATGACTCCAATGTGAAAGACACTCCTTTGTTTGGTGAACTTCAGGCGCACAAATGGAATAATATTTAACTTTGAGGTGAAAAGATTGAATAAATAGTTTCTATGAAATCAAACAGTGCTGTATTATTGGTCTTTTTTTTTATAAGTTTTAATAGTTGATAACAGCTTGACTTAGACTGAGGTTTCCTTAAAGGTGTATTCTCCAGATTTTTATGTTTTTAATCCTAAATCTTATTTGATTTTTCTTAAATTAAATTGATCATTATTATACTGTGGGTCACTGTCATTTTCAATTTGGCCACCGGATGCTGCAATTTCCTTTTGTAAATACAATCGTTAACTGCACCCATGCCAGCTGGTGTTGCAGTAAATGTTTTTGGAGGAGTTAAGTTGTGTTAGCATAACCTTCACTCCACAGAGGGGCAGAAGCATAACAGGCTTACAGGCTGCTCATGTTCATATGTGATCTCACAGCTTAATTTAACATTATTATGAAGACATTTTAGCTGTTCTGACACATTTTTTCAAAGACTGACCTGTCTAATGTGCAACATATTCATGGTCTGCATAGAGTTTGCTCCTTCTCTATCACTGATTTCAGAACAACAGAACACCAAATGCATTCTTTATAGTTTTTTACATTTACATTTTTCATATTCTACTTTCACTGTTCATGCATCCAACAGAGACTTGTACCTTTCTACTACGTAGATAGATAGATGTGTGTATGTTTTTTTTTGTTTTATGTTTAATGTTAATCTTCATGATCAAACCACCTTTTGAAATTTCTTGTATGTTCACACCTCAGTCACTAAAACTGAACGTGATTCTTACTCTGAAAGAGACTGGCACATTACCTGTTGGGACATATTTCCCATATTACATATCACTCATAAATTGTCAGATTCAAAGCTTAGTCAGTGTTTTTAGGACATCCTACTTATCCAACTATTTCATGTACAGGTTTCAATGATCCATCCCCTTCCTGCAATAGAAGTGTGTTAAAATAGCTAGTAAAACCATTTTTAAGTTAATATCAGCCAAGTGGGCAGTGCTTCCCTGTCAAATACTGGATGTCCCATGTGGCTCATTCCTTCCTCTTCCTGCCAGTTAACACAGTCATATGTCATGTTAAATATTGACAGAGTCTCAAAGTCCTCAGGCTATCAAATTTTTCTGTAGAAACCTGTGTGCACATTTTTTAGGAGCCTACTGGAGATGTGACCCGGTTACTGATTAAACACTGGAGAAGTTTCACTGAGGGAAGACGGAAAATGCCATGTAAGAGCAAAATCTGTCACGTCATTTCACCTTATTTAACTGGAATCTTTTGTTCTCTAGAAGTGACCTGTTTGAGTGATGTCCTTTCCATCAGGACGTCAAATATGCGCTGACCAATTGTTGCGTGTTCACAGGTGAATGCCCCTCCTCTTGCTTTTATTACATTACGGTCCGTATAGGAGTGGCAGCTTTTATTGCTTGAAAACACGGGAGCTTGGGAATTTCCCATTGATCAAGAAATTGTCAGTGAAAAGTGCTGGATTTTTTTTTCATTTAGCCTGTTTAATTCTGTATATTTCAGATATAGTGAGCTTGAAATCATATGGTTCTGTCTGTGTGGAGTGCTATTATATGATATTTAGCATGAAGGATTTTACTTAACAGCTGACAAAACTGTTTGACTTTCTAGCTCATTAAATGTATAACCCCAATTTTTTTGTAAATAACACCACAAAGGCATGATGTAACATTCAAAGATTGTGAATATGTGGACAGCTCAATTTTGATTACATAAATCACATAGAACTTAAATTCTTATTCTTAACAAAAAAGAATCAAGCTCATCATATATACAGTATGTATACATACATACAACTGTTTTGTCTTAGAAAGCAGATTGATTGATCAATTAGAATATGATAGTAGTGATAGTTGCTTTTTCTTGCTTTCTGAAAAGTTCCTGATTTCCTGGATCCTGTAACTGAGAAAAACTGATTCTGATTCATCACATATCTATAGATATTTGAAAAATCGATGTCAGAGAGGCTGCTTTGTGCCAGTGTTACATAATATACCTATACAGTATAAAGGGTAAATATACAAGACTATGAGACCTATTAAATAATCTGAAGTAAGTGCATCAACAGGTTCACTTATCACAAAGCATTGGATGGGCAGTGCTGGGCGAACATGGCCCTGCGAACATTGTTTTCATGTCATTCACCTTATCACAAAGACCGTTGGTGGAGAAAAGATGCTGGATATTAGCCTCAGCCAGCATCAATGCTTGTTGTTTGCTCATGTCATTTGGAGTGTTGGCTTAGATCAAGTGGTGCACAACAGGCTGGCTTGTGCACACACAGGAATAGGTGTGGTCATGGCTGTTGATTGCCTGAAATAGGTTACGTTCATGCTGAGCCAGAGACAGAGAGAGAGGGAGACAGGGAAAGGAAGGAGAGACCCAATCAGACCAGTCAAGGAATTTGTGTGATTCTCAAGGTAGGTCATAAAAACACTGAAATAATGTTGAAATGTCTTCGGCAAACTTTAAGTAAGTCAACTTAGATTGGCAATTAGTAGGAATATCGTAGGAAACAGTCTATTGTATTGTACTGATAATTGAATTAATCCTTCTGTTGAACAGAGTATTAACTTTAACAATCAGTGGCAGGTTTTCTTTTGAGTTTCATCAACTGATATTGGTTTCATGCTTTTGTTAAGTCACACAGTGTGGCAAATACTGTATTGCTAGTAGTTCATTTGTTAATAGTCACTTAATAGTTTGTACAACTATTTCTAGGTTTCTCGGAGCAGCGTTAACAGTTCCAGCATGAGTAACAATAAGGTAAATGTTGTGTCACCTCCATACACCAGCCAATCTTTTACTGTTCACACCACTGTTTACCACATTAGTCCATAATAGCTTAAAGAAGAATTTGCAGTATCATGGCATTTGAAAGATGACCCATAGCACACATTTATCTTATGTTTTCTCTTTGTCTCTAGGCACATACTCACCTCTATGACAATCAGGGGTTTCAATATGAGGAGCAACGACCCCCTCCATATTTCCCACATCATGGGACGTATCCCACTGTCCCACAGGGTCTCCCCTCCTATGCTGGCTCCCAGTTGCCCCCCCAAACCATTAACACCCACCACACCGTAAGCCCTGGAGTACCACAGAGCACAGGCCTGAGGAAAGGTACTGTACCAAAATGTCTCGATAGCATAACATCAGTAGCACTGTATGTATGCCGTGTTAACATAAGGCAGTCGGAATAGGTGTTACAGCACAGTGCTTGACAAAATGGTTGGTCAGCTATGGCCTTCAGCTGGGGCTCATCTTGTTTGCATGATGTTTGAATGCCTGTTTAACCACAGCTGTGGGTATCGAGTACCTGGAGAGCGAAACTGATTCCTCTATGCTCTTCTGTTTCTGCTGTCTTGTAGAAATGAAGAAAAGCCGCTCCAAATACATAGCGGGTGGATGTGTATGTGTCTTAGTGATTCTTGCAGTGATCGGACTCTTGCTCTGGTACTTCTGTAAGTTCACTTTTCCGCAGTTTCAAGTCTTTTTTGTTGTTGTTGTTTGAAGTGATTTTGTTGACATCACAGGACCTCAGTTTGATGATCATCCATATTATTGTGTGCTGTGTGTCCATGTCTGCATGTTTGCAGTGTCCTATCAGTGTTTACTGGGGAAGTCATGTGGAATTGGCGGAGCATGTCTGAGTGCCTCCCAGTGGTGTGATGGTGTCCAGAACTGTCCACAAGGAGAGGATGAATCCCAGTGCAGTAAGACGGTCACATGCACATCGCGTTATTCATTAGTTTTCTCACATTACATCATTGAAAAGTGGAAACCATTGAGGTGTGGTGGCTGAACAGATGGAAAGTCTCACATCTTTCTCTCTCCCATGCAGTTCGCCTCCATGGCACCAACTCTATACTGCAGAGTTACTCATCAGACGGCCAGATGTGGAAGCCTGTGTGTGCTGAGGACTGGGACAACAACTATGGGAAAGCAGTCTGTGAGCAGTTAGGATACAATAGGTGTGTCAGGGTCCTTGGAAGTTGTGGTGATACCTTCTCATGATTGTCCCCACTATGGAGGCCACTCCACTATGAGTCTTTTCTGATTATACAAATAACTTCAGGAGTGAGAACATTCTGCACATACTGAGCAGTAAGGTTCAACTGTTAAGAGTTTTTGCTGATTGCCAACACTTAGCCTTCAGGGTCATGGTGGCAACAGGGCCAGCAGTGCAGCCCTGTTGCCAACCCCTCCAACATGTCCTGGGTCTGCCTCAAGGCCTCGTCCCACCCAGATGTGCCTCAGCTGACTCAGCTACACTGTCTCTTCTCCAAGATCTTGCCTGTAGTTGGGACACCTCACCCTGACTCTTTGCTTTGAAGTTGGGGCCATATTGCAGTGGCTTCCCATCACTGCTTTGAGCTACATTCGGCCAAGCCATGGTGGTCACCCAGCCACCAGGTGCTCACCTATGAGCACCAACCCACATCCTAGCACCAGGAGTGGGTGCCAGTGTACCTAATCCGAACAAGGACCTCTTGTTATTGTCCTTGGCGAGTAAGGATCTTTCTGAGCCACTATTTGTCTGGCTCCTTTCCTGAGATTACACAATTTACTGTGGGTGACTCTACTAAGAACTAGATGTTCCAGAAAACACAGATGTCCAGGTTACATGCAAACACGTCCACCTTGATGAAGTTGTAGTCCATGGAAGAGCACACCTGTTCTGTTGGACAATCTGAAATAAATTATTTCCTTTAGATAAAGAACTAATTTACCAAAGCAATTAGCAATTAGTGACAAATTGTTTGTAAAGATCTGTTTGTGTGTGTGCTACCTGTTTACCTTTGGGTATTGGATGTTGGAACTTTATGACTTTGGTGCATCCTCCCATCGATCGGTGGATGACATGAATTATACTGACATGAGCGATATCCTATATTTGACACATTAATATCATCCCAATATATCAGAAAACCAATACATTCCAGTAGTTCAGCCCCTCTGACCAAATCTTTGTCCTTGTCTTTGTTCCACAGAGCGCAGTATGTGTCCTACACCCAGGCCAGTGCAGGCTCCTTGGCTTCCAATGGTTACATGAAGCTGAAACCCGAACATAAACCTGGAACACTCATCCAGTCACAGCTCACCCACAGGTACAATGTAACACCAACCCAATACTGAATGATAGTTACATTTTGCACAGTACAATAGGGATGAAATTAAATTCCTGCTGAGAGCATCATCACACCAATTTCACTGATATTCATAAATCCTAAAATATAGCTCTGTATTTTGGTTTGGATTCACTCCCTTAAAATATATTTTTGTGTTGCTTTCCTTTGCAGCCAAAGTTGCTCAGCCAGTGTTGTCAGCCTGCATTGTATTGGTAAGCCACTGTTTTAACTAGGGCCAAACTGCTGTACTAAAATATGTATGAACACATCATCTATACTGAGCTGTCATGACAATAGGATTTGTCCAACCAGAGACCAGTACTTATTCTTACTGTAAAATGTGTTGTGTAGAAAATGCATTGGTTCCCTCCAAATATGGAACTAAGTCAACCACAAAACACTAAACATAAAGGAGAAGAAGCTCAAAGCTTTATTTTAATTTAGCTATGTGGCAGTGTTACATTTAAACCTCTTCAATCCTTGAGTCAGCTTCCTTTACAGGATCCGGTTTTACATGTTATACATGTTTTTGTCACATTTATTGTGCAAATATTTGAAATCTATTTTGGCTACACGTAAAGTTACTGTCAAATATTCCTACTTGTCTGCACGTGACGTTTTCTTGTTTGATACATACCTGCACATTGTTTTATCCAATCCTCAGACTGCGGAGTGAGCATCGCAGCTCCCAGCACTCGTATCGTGGGGGGGACGACGGCGGCGAATGGTGCCTGGCCGTGGCAAGTCAGTCTCCAGATTAGGGGCCAACACATTTGTGGTGGCTCCATTATCAGCCCTTATTGGATCCTATCTGCAGCACACTGCTTCCAAAAGTGAGCCTCTATACCACTAACAACCCTTAACGCCTTTTCCACTGCTTGGCCATGTTTGAAGTTATTGTCTGCTGATATGTAATGCAGGAAAGGATTCGAGATGTCTTTCACTTATGTTTGACACTTACTTCTTCTGCCTGTTGTTCACAGCACATACTCCGGTCCTAACAGTTGGAGAGTACGTTCTGGCGGTGTGAGCTTGCTGGAAATGAGCTCAGACCTAGGCAACAGAGTTCAGAGAATCATTAATCATGAAAAATATGATACAGAAACTCATGACAATGACATTGCTCTCCTGAGACTCAACACCCCTCTGACATTTTCACGTAAGCATTTGCCAACCAAATGGATAAATCATGATTATTATAATTTTGCAGTGATGAAATGCAAATTCAGCTGATTTCTGGATCAATAATGCCTATATTTTGCCAACATCAAACTCCCACAATGCCCATGTTTATGACACAGGGACAGTCAGGCCAGTGTGTCTGCCCAACGTTGGCGTGAACCTCTCTCCTGAACGTCAAGCCTGGATCACTGGATGGGGAGCCCTGCGCTCAAACGGTGAGCCAAAAGGCTGGATACACATCTCCAACTCTCTGAAGATACCACTCACATTTGCAGTGCGAAATATACACCCATTTACTAAGTACCAAGTGTTTCTGAACACTGGATACGTAGGGGTCACCTGCATTTACTGCGGAAAATGCAAGTGAGGGAACATTGCATTTTAACGCTTGACTGAACTGACCATGGATGTGTAATTATTAATTTCTCCCAGGACCATCCCCTGATAGGCTGATGCAGGCCCAGGTGACCATTTACAGCAGAGACCAGTGTAACAGAGTGGAGGTGTTAAATGGACAAGTCACTGAGTCCATGATCTGTGCTGGCAAACTGCAGGGAGGCGTGGACTCATGTCAGGTTAGGTTCCCTTCACTCTATCTCCCTCACACTCAGACACACACACATACACACACGCTGAGATGTTTTACTATTCCTGTGTGCTATAGGGCGACAGTGGCGGACCCCTGGTGGCCAAGGAGGGAGGGCGATGGTGGCTGGCAGGGGACACTAGCTGGGGATACGGATGTGCTTTGAGGAACAAGCCAGGAGTGTATGGCAATGTAACCTACTTCATTGACTGGATATATGAACAAATGCAGGTACAGTGTGTTTTAATGCAAGATAGAATAATTTCTTTAATGCATATTTAAGGGAAATTCACTTGATCTTGAGCCTTGAAGCATGAAGAATATAGATAAATAGATAGATAGATAGATACATAGATAGATAGAGAGAAGAGAGAGAGAGAGAGAGAGAGAGAGAGAGAGATATTTTGATATTTCTGCAGTTAAGTCAGACCTATCAAGATTAAGTTTCTTAAGCAGGTGCTAGATAGATGTACATTTAACATAACAGGAAGCATAACTTATCGATGGGGTGATATAGAGAGTGAGTCATAATAATTGACTCCATGAAGATTCATAAGACAAACTATGCCTCCATACTGGACTTATAAGAATGTTCTTTTTTTCTTTTTCTTTTTTTTTTTTATCCAAACAGAGGGACTGATGGAGATGTCACATGAAGACAAACACCCGATCAGTAGTGTTCACTGTAACACACACTTTGCACTTGAAGGTTGAAGATTTTTAAAAAGAGATCTTACAAACTTCATTAACATGAAGATTTTCAGAAAATGCTAAGAACATAATGTGATTTATAATTTCATTATTTTTATATTTGAGTGCACATTAAACCTGTTTGTATTTGAACAGAATAAAAGTATTTATTTGTTGAAATAAAAAAAAAAAAAAGTTTATGTGTTAAAGATAATTTTAACAACTGTCCCAGTCCACCCTAGTTTGTGGTCTGTCCACAGTAAGGAGACTCTTTGGCCAACATCAATGGATGCACTTTATGTCTCCAACAGCAGCAAAAGCAGTTTGTTTTGAAAAATAAACTAAGCATCAACAGATAATCCAAGGAAAAAAGACATCACAGTATTGGACACACAGTTTTACTAACAATTAAGCAATCTCCGGGAGATATCTGGGAAATAGAATAGGTGGACCAGGAGTATTTTCACTAGACACCACTACATCAGAGTTTTAAATTGGGTGAAATAATGTAAGTAGAAATTAATTGTATGAGTACATATTTTGCAGAATTTTACAGAAC
Source organism: Holocentrus rufus (assembly GCA_900302615.1). NCBI lineage: Eukaryota > Metazoa > Chordata > Actinopteri > Holocentriformes > Holocentridae > Holocentrus > Holocentrus rufus. Next base: position 28,327 of record OMLF01055987.1, read on the forward strand.
AACAAATATTTTGCTAACAAGCATGGTGGATGCTATGTGGTGTTTAATGTACTGTACACAATGCTGCTGATGCCTGACAATAGCCAGCTTTACATGCAGACTTTTTTTCATTCTGATTGAAATCATTCCGATTGAAGAGTTCAGGTCAACTGTTTACATGTGACGTGATCTATTCCGATCTGGTGTTTACATGTACCACTACATTTAATCAGAACCGCCGTTTGTGTCACACGCAGATCGATGAAAACATCACGTGATTGATCGTAAAACGGAAAGTTTGCGGGGTCATATCCACTTTTGTTGTTGTGCTGTTTAGCCTTACAGTAGCCAGTCTTAAGAGTTTTCCAGTGGTTTCTAAGTTGTTTGACGTTTCGGTCGATGCCGGCTTCGCTGAGTTTTTCGTGGACTTTTTTAAACAGTTCACAATTTCTTGTTTTCCTACCGTCTAAGCGTGCGATAATGTTCAGATCTTTGAGAGTTTGGATTAAAAATAAAGTCTCTGAC
>OMLF01055988.1:5874-20908 GCA_900302615.1 Holocentrus rufus
TTAAACTGCGCTCATCGACAGTGATTCTTCTTCCCTTCTTACATGCTGATTAGGGGCAGACTTGCTCTATCACTTCCAACTGGCTCTGCATGTACTTGATTAAAGCCGTGCACTCTGTCTGCGGTTATAAGCAGGAGGGGCCCAGGCAGCTTTAATGCTGCACTGACTGAGATCTGCTTTCATGGGGCAGGGCTAAAAAATATATAATGCTTCTTGATTGAAGTATCATAGATGTGACCCTTTATCCCCAAATAAAACTGTGTTGTCAGGTATGGGTCAAGACCCAGCTTAAGAGAGAAATACAAAAACTGAACAGCAGTGGGCAAGCTGGACTCACCAACAATGGCTTAACTTGCTGCCACCAAAAGACTTTCTTCACCATCTCCACCCCAACCAGCCTCAAAGAATAAATCTCAGTCCATGAAGTCTGCATTTTTGTGGCAACTACATTACATGATTTGTGGGTAATCATCAATGATGGATTCATTTCAGCATCAAACATGTTTAAAATGAGCTCCAGGTTGTTTTAAAAAAAGGAACTGAATGGTTATCAAGCCCAGAATTACGTTGGAAATTTGGGCATCATTTCAGAGCTTTCATTTAATTTTGGTTCAAGTGACGTCAGAATTTCGTCTTCTTGTTGGCACCCATTTTTCCCAAGTTGACACCATGAGCACAATGTCGACGCAAGTTGAAAATTTTTAGGTCGGAAATTCTGAATTCCAAGTTGAAATGAGTGCAGCACAACACCTCATAAGTCAGTTATCTCTCACTGCTAGTTTCGGATACAAATGTGCAAAACTGCCTTGTAAGCTTTAATGACTATGCCCTTTTCACTCAGTCCCCATTTCTGGGTATCACAAACATCGCAAAATGCAGCAGGAAAATTGTACCATGTCTGCTCCCTGTGTATTGACATTAGTGGGAAAATTGGAGTGGGAGAGTTATTGCTTTCTCTTGCAGATATCTCCTGTTAAAAAAATCCAAGGTTTATTACCAAATTATACCCAAGGTGGAATTACTGTCAACCCCCAGAACTAAAATTTCCATTTTTGTGTTAACAGTTTTTGAGAAAAACTATTCTGTTTCAGGTCTGTGCCAGATTGGCTGCTAAAAAAAACAAACAGCTATGGTGTCTGTGCCTGAAGCATAACAGGAGGAAGAGAGCAACGCCTTAGGCTTAACACCCACTTTTGCCAACTGGAAGGTGGGATTTTTTATTTTTTTTTCATATGGTTGAATAATTTTCTGAGCATATGATTGATGGCAGTGGTTCTCAATCCTAGGCCATGTGGTGACTGGAATATTACTGTGCCAAACATAGGCCTACTCATACAGAGCAGATCCATTCCTATGGGTATTACTACGTTCACCATAGACTTCCATGTTGCATGTTGCATGTAGTAGTTGCATGTGGTAGCCTACCTGTCATTCTAGCCATCTAATCACAGACTGATTCACACCTGGGATGGCAGGTGAATGCAATTAATTACTGGTTATGACAAAAACAGCACAATTCTGGACATTAAAGGAAAAGTTCACCCAAAAATACAAAAATGCAATCTATCAGCTTTTGTGTGATTTCACAAGATTATCAGTCTGCGCGATCTTCCCTGTTTCCTGGCACTTCAAAATGGGGCTGGATGGGGACTATTGTGTGCAGCTCAAATTGTCGAAAATGTATGTGTCCTCGGCAGGAAATAGTTCCCAACAAATCTCTTTGGCCCCCAGGGCTGTGGATTATGCCGGCCGGGTATCCATGCCAATGTTTTTTGGAAAGAGCTGTTACTGTTGAGTTTCTAACTTGTAAAATTTTTGACAGTTTGAGTTCCATAAACAAATACCCATCTATCTCCATTGCACTGGGGCACCAGGAGACATAAAAGTCTCACTAGGCTGAAAATCTCGCAAAATCACATAGAAACTATCTGAATAGATAGATTAGGGTATGTGGGATTTTTTTTTGTCTTATTTTGCGTGAACTGTTCTTTTAATGACCAGGATTGAGAACCCTTGCCAGTAATGTTTTCATATCAGAGGGAGTCCAGTCACGTGCCATGGTGAGCCAAGTCTGCAGATTTTCAGATTTTCCACTGCAAATTCAGTGATTGCAGACTCTGTTCACCATTTTTTCTCTTTTTGTGATATATGTTCTTGGTTTGGTGGCGTTAACAGATTATCCTCGATTAACTACCATTAAAAACTCACGCATTTTGTTCTGCATGCTCCACCAGGTGGCGTCCCTCCAAGCAAAATACAGAACCGTGCACCGGAAGCGCGACGATACCAGGCTGTCACCCAAGAGTGGGTCAATGGGTCAAACCTGTAAGTTAATGGTAGACAAGTCATTTCACTGGCACTGGCTTTGCTAGGGAAATTGTGTGCAAACCTTAAGGCTTAAGCTTTAGATATCAAAATTCAACTGCACGACTTTCTTGTATTGATTAGTTTGAACACGAAATGCATTGAATATTACCTTATCCATCTAAAACTAGCTAATTAACAGACACCTGTCTACAGTTGTTTAAACTGCCGTGTTAATTGACTTGCAAGATTAATTTTACATTTCCGAGTGATGCCGTTTTCAGGTTAATTTTAATCAAATTTGTAGACACTGTTCCTTACGTTGAGGTCCTTGCATTGTGTGTTTCGGCTGTCAATCAAGTCGGCAGTTGCAGCTGTTCCCAGTTCAGTCAGTGTGGTTGCCAGACCAGGCAAGCATATTCCCCTAGATTACTCCACCATTACATGTGATTTCAACGGCGTTTAATCTTTTAAGTTAGTTAGTGTAAGAAGAGTGAGGCACGTAAAAAGTTAGTTTTTATTTTCGGTCTCATCCCTGGAGCATGCCGGTGTTCGTGGAGGACCCCGCTCAGTTCTCCAAGTCGAGACTGAAGTCGGACTTGATTGCCCACAACGTCGCGTTGCCACCTGCGGAGAGCAAAAAAGAAGTTTATGTGAAGCTGTATTTGAAACACATTGATCAGAGAAACGCCGCCGATTTCTCCAGCGACGAGGAGGATCTGGCAAACGATGCTGCTGTGAGTTGATATGTTCATCAACCTTTGATATTTTGCACCAGGAATTTTTTTAGGGTCACCGTGGACTTTTGCATGCTTAATGTAACTTGCAGCGCAACGCCTCTCTGGATGGTGAAGACAGTGGACTATTATGTAGCCGGGGTCGAGTTTCAAATCGGGCACTTAACAAACCAAAACAGTCCTGCTCGAAAGAAATCATGTAATGATGTCCACTAAAGTAATGCTCTCATATTGGGGTGAGATCATTAAATCTGGGAAGTGATTTCAACTGTGCTTACTATCAAATATCTTAACTGGGAAGAAATATAGCCCACGTTGTCTTCAGTGACACTATCTGAGCGCCCAATGCACCTTTGCAGCTGCTGTGAATACATTTGAACTGATACCCTGCAAGGTCAGCAGCTGTGAAGTTGACCATGCCGGACTGCAGTGTGTGTGTGTGTGTGTGGGTGTGTGTGGGTGTGGGTGCGTGCGTGCGTGCTTGCGTGTGGAGCTCAATCTGGGTCAGTCGCTACCAAGCAGTCCCTCAGCCTGCTCCCACATTTGTGGTCTCATTGACTGCTGAACCACCAGCTGTATGGTTGGTATAGATTTACATGAGACGTGTTGCTGTTGCCTGCTCCTCACACCTGTCACATTCATTTATTTGTGGCAGAAGCAGGAGCTCTACTCGCATTTAACGTCTAAAGCTATTTCTGTGTTGTGTCATGGGGTAAAAGGGCCGTCTGTTTGAGCAGATTGTGTTTACTTTGGTTTGGCATAGGTTCCACTATGAAATTAAATGTTTGATCAGGGCAGAATTTCAAAATTACAATAGGCTGCAAGATTTGCATAATTTTAACATAGTCTTCTCAGGTTGTTGGGTTATCAGAATATGTACGTTTAAAAGCAGTAGACTTGAGGAAATTGAATTTTATAAGCAGCATTTTGTTCAGAGGATTCAGTATTTTTGTCCTCCACCATATGCCTTTGAAGTGCTGGCATTCAAGTAGTGCTAAAACTGTTAGTTGATTAAAACGAGTCGATTGACAGAAAAATGTAATAATTTTTGATGGTTTAAGTCAGAAGTAGTGAGAATGCCAAACAGTTGCTTATTTAAAAACAAACAAAAAAAATGGCTGCTCATCAGACTACAGAAAACATCACTTTTGGCTCTGCTAACTTCCCATGCGGATTTGTAGTTTTTGTGACACTATGAGATTAAATAATAATAAAAGATTTAAAAAATCTATAGACTGATCAATAGTGAAAATAATTTCGCTGCAGCCTTACATTCAAGCCACTTTCAGTCTTTCTCATGTTTTACACCGTGTATCAGTGGTATTCCCTTCAATGAAGGCGTCTATCAGTCTGTGTATTGTGATATGTGGAATTCTTTTGTTCTGTTAGGAAAAGGAGGATTCAGAGGGTCCAGAGATGCTGGACATTATTGGATTGACTGACGAGGAGCTGAAGGCCACGCTGCTTAAACATGGGGTTAAAGCTGGACCCATTGTGGGTGAGGTTTTTCATCATAATCTGTTTTTCTCTATTTGTTGGGTTGACATTGATAAACGTAAGAAGCATAAAATAATCCCAAATCACTCTGGACAATATTGTACCACTGCAATGCACATAATCATTTATAGGACTAATATTTTGCAACACATTGACAAGTCTGAAACACCCTGTCCAATAAATATAACATCTTCAAAGACATATTGCCATCATCACTAATGCAAATTTGATTTTGTTTCCTTGTCTTAGTCATTAACTGCATTTGTATCTGGAAGCCTAATGCCAGTCTGCAGTTTCCCCTATTTTGCCTTTTCAGATTAACTTGTAGTAGCCTCTGGAAAACCATCTACAAAAGGTTGAGGGTTGTTTGTGTATGCTAGCCTCCACCAGGGCTCTGTATGAGAAGAAGCTTAAGAAACTGCTTGAGCCTGATGCCCAGCACAGACCAAATGGTACGGGGGATGGTGCCCTGTACTCAGACATTGAAGAAGAGGAGGAGAACTTGGAAGAAGAGGAGGAGGATTTAGGTATGACCAACTAATCTAACGCTGTAGCTTGTCTTTGTGTCAAGAATCCGGATAATCATCATCATATGCATTGTATTATTTTCTGTGATTTGTACAGGTTCAAAACAAGCAAGACAAGAAACAGTTTCACAGTTGGAAGAATCCCAGCAAGAAAGCAGCCAGGTGAGTAAATTATCTAACAGTTATTGACATCTGTTAAACAATAATACTTTTTGAATTGGCTGAAATTATGAGCATGTTAACTTTTGCACATTGATAGGCCTTGTATTGTCTCACTTGCCTGTCCATTACTGGCTGGATGGAAAATTCTTCCCTGCAGTGCCACTCAGTGGTCATATTTTGTAACTGCAAACTCCGGTTCTGGTGGACAGTACCCGTCTTAAAGGCTTTTGTTTTGTGATTTTTACTTTTCACAGGCAGAGTTGCATTTGCAGAATGGTGATTATGTTTACCCCCAGTGCTTTTCAATGTCATCAAGACTGGTAAATACAGCTTATCATCCCTCTGTTTGTATGGAATTCTATCAGATTCGACTTCCCTGAAACTAAAGTGTGTGTGTGTTTGACCGGATTGCCATTGGCCTCGTCTAGCGTGCCTGTGCCCCCAGACACTGGGAACCCAGTCCCAAGGGGAATGCAGGGAATGTGGTAGAGTTGTCATCAGAGTGGAGTCAGTCTCAGTGCTCACAGATTCCCACTGGGCTTAGCAGAACATCATCTGTAGATCAACCGACAGGATTAGGATCAAGGGTATGCTGATCTTCTTCCACCTCTCTTCTGGATCTGAAACCCTAAGCAGTCCAGTGCTTTACAGTGATGTCTTTACCACATTGGTAAAGTGATTAACTTCTGTTTTATGAAGCTTTCTCACTTGAGCTCTAGCACTGGTGTAAGGATTGGGTGGCAATTATTTTAAACTTCTGTTGCTAAGCTGTCAACAACATTAACCCCTACAGGTTCCACCTGTGTCCCAGTCAGATATCCTCCACGTTTCATCCTCATCCTCCTCTCAGAACTTCAGCATCACTCAGATGGTCGAGGAGGGAAGTTAGTCCCATGAGTTTGGGCCCGTAGTCCACTTTTTTTTTTTAATTACAGTTTCATTCCATTGGGTGTCTAGTGCTGACTGAGTGACACATGCTTTCACTTTAACAACAGATGGAGAGCAGGAGCTCGCTCTCTTCAGGTGCAGACAGGGAGAGAGAGTTGAATTGGAGCAATGTGCAGGAGCATTGGTCTCAGTCCAACAGGGTCAGTACCACTCCCATCGTTGAGTCATATATTTACCTGCAGCTCAAACTTTGGTGGTTAAAGAGTTGGAGAGTTTCACCGGGCACAGTCTACTTTGTTGTATTTAGGTGGACTGGGTTTAGGAGGAAATGTGGAGAGTACAGAATTGCAGCATGTTATGTTTGATGTGTCTCACGTACTTAGCTGAACTTGTTGAAGAAGAACAAGCATACCACGAAGAACAACTCCCTGTACTACACTCCCCAGGCTTCCCCTTATAAACTGGAAATGAAGGCAAATACATCTTCTTGCTGACTTGATTTATTTCCTTTGCATTTTCATACTTTTTTGTCACTTCTCATCCTTATCACTTAATCGGGGCATGTACAAAGTCTACAGGACACACTGTGTTTGGTGGCTAATGTATAACTGTTTTAGTGTGTCACTTGTACTATACCAAACCTAAACCAGAAAAATTAAGCACCTGCTCAATGTTACCATTTTGTCTTTTGAGTCATAACAATTACACATGTGTATGTGTATTAGATCTTTGGTCATTCGGTGAACTGCCACCATTTTTTCTTCTCCACCTGACTGGCTTGGCTTCTGTCTCTGTGGGACACTGGTGACTGGAAGCTGGAAAGTTTTTTCTGTCTTGTCTGCTGTACATTGTCATTAATTTCCACTTTCTGTTCTAGCTTACTCAGGAGCCTGTGACAGATATTCCCCAGGAGATACTTCCAGATTCTGAGCCCACACCCACAGGCATCTAGTAAGAACAACCCACAGTATTGCACACTGCAGCAATGATAAATTGTCAGCGATTGTTACAGCGACTATTGAATCATGGTCATTTATTTTCGCCAGAGGACGAGAAGTCAGGTCGGTTTATTTATGAATTTGAAATCCTTGAAACCTTTGAAATCAACACTGGCTGAAATGCTGTACAAAAAAGGGATAAAAAGTGCAGACAAGAGCAAACTGCAAAGCAGTGGCAACATGCTCAGATGCACCAAAACTGTTGTAAGAAGTTTGTCGCATTCAGATTGCGCAAATGTGGAGTTATGTGATGCATTTAGCAATATATTCAACCTTTTGTTTTTCAGTGTCACCCGTCGGAGGCCTATCAAGGGTGCAGCAGGGAGACCTGTCCAGTACAAATACCCAGACACCCCCATGAGTCCGCTAACCCGGGAGAGACAGGAGGTGGAGCGCCGCCTCGTACCCATCCAAATCCAGATTTTAGTCTTTCTCATTGTGGCATGCCTCCTCTACCTCATTTACGCCTATGTGGAGGATAACTCATACAATCCATTTTTGGCCTTGCTGGACAGTCTGAACCTGGAGTCAGACGGCGAGGTGGGGCACCTGCCTCAGGCTGAGACTCAGGACGCACCAGTGCTGGACACTCTCAGTAGACAGGAGTAACTCTCTATTTTATTTTAACCCTCTGCGTTGGCATACAGCTGAAAGGATATTGGAAATTGATTCAGTTAAACTGTTATTACCTCTGTGCTTCTTGGCTGATTATTACAGCTACCAAGCCAGCAAGCCACAATGATGACCTTGTGTTTTGGCAGATGTCCAGGGAAGCCTTGTCACTGTGTTGACTTATGTATTTCTGAGGGAGCACACTAGAAAGTTCTGTTTTAATATTTTCATAACTTTTGTGTATCCGTTACAAACACAACCTGCAGTCAGGTTCATGCAGTCAAGCCATGAAAGGGTTTCAAGTTTGGAAGATTTAAAAAATATCCATGCTTATTTTTCTGTTTCTAAATCTAAAGTGTCAAGTGTGATGGTGTCATTTCATCACTGTATATATATATTTGTATGTTTTTGGTGTTTTTTATGTTTGGACCATGTTTCAATAAAGGATGTTTTGCTTCATATAGGTGTTTATTTTTATTTTTGGAACTGGGTGATGATTCATAAATCAAGAGGAAATTAGTATAATATATAGGACATACAGGACTACTGATTTTCCCTGCAGCTATGACCTGTTTTCCACTGATGCTAGTGCTTTCCTAACATTTTCAAAACGCTATGAATAGTTTTAGCTTATCAAGGTGGTGAAACTTAACACGCGCGCGCACACACAAGAAACTGTCAGAACAATTTTATTGACAGATTTTGACAAACTCTGCTGGAAATCATTAAAAGAAGAAAGTTAGACCCAAAAGTTAAACATCCTGTAGGGCGGTTGTGATGATTTCCTGCTTCAGGCCAGCAGGTGGCTCTCATATATTAATTCATAGTTCAATCTGCCTTCATTTACAGCGAGCGAGTTCCGCTATAAACACATGAACAAAAATGACAGACCGAGGACCAAAGTTCAAAATAGCCAAGTTTGTAAAAATTATTCTTTGTAGCTTATTAATTATTACCCTTGTGTTAATTACAATAGCCTCGGTCAGAACATTTTCACTGGACGTCAATGTCGGACTTCAGCTTGCACAGTGGGAAAAGGCAAACAATATCGCGCCTGACATAAACCAGCAACAGAGAGAGGAGCTTCTCGCTAATTTTAAAGGTGTTTTTTTTAGTTTGCTTTCGAGTGCTTTCCTGCATAAACGACAAGGTTGCCACCGGTCTGCAGCAAGCGTCACTTGCTGACGCTCTCTAAAAGGAATAAAAAGCTTGTTGTAGCCATTTTTGACAACCAGCGCTCGTTTCTGTGTTCATTCATACAGAGGCTATCCGGATTCCCACCGTGTCCACCACAGAGACTCAAATCAACACCACTGCGCTGCTTGAGTTTGACAAGTTCATACGGAAAGGTAGGTGCCCTAAATGGCAAACATGATAAGGTACATATCACACGCCCTGAATTGTAGTTATCCAGTACAGGCGCTAGTAGGCACAAGGCGAAGCTAATGTGTAATGTATTTCTTTGTAGTTGATAATAAGCCGAAAATATATATTCTTAACATGAAGAGTTATTGTAGTTCCGGGAGCAGTAGCGACACAAAGTGGTTGCTAAATCACACGTGCGACTGTACATCGCGTGCGTGAGTTCACGTTTCCCAAAACTTGTCATTGTTTCATTGTTACATTGTTAAAGTGTTCGGCCTTTCCCTTCCTCAGTCACCCCCTGACTACTTTGTACTTTTGTACCCTTGGTTTTGTGTTGAATCGAATATTTGGGAGAATTTGAGGATACCACTTAGAGAACCAGCTGATCATAATCTCATGCCACTAACGGTCCTCTATCATGCGAAAGAAACTTTTGTGGAAAGACTCTCTAAGACAGAAATTATTGCCAGCTGTGTTGTCAACTATATGAATAAACCCTGAAATGCCTTAAGTATTTTCATATGATGTTGAGCTTAAATTTCTGACATTGTTGTTGAATTGTTGCAAAACAAATCTGCTTATGTCATATTTGTAATGGTATTTTTTTGATAACAACTAAGGTAAGCAATTATGTACACTTCTTCCCCTGTCAGCTTTCCCAACAGTTTTCTCTTCAAGCTTGGTGCATCATGAAGTGGTGGCTGACTACAGCCACCTGTTTTGGGTGCCAGGCTCGCAGCCTGCCCTGGCACCGTACATGCTGCTGGCCCACATTGATGTGGTGCCCGCCTCAGAGTCTGACGGCTGGGAGGCTCCACCATTTTCTGCCCAAGAAATAGATGGCTTCATTTATGGCAGAGGGACCATTGACGACAAGCAGTCTGTAATGGTAAGGGATTATGTGATGTTTTGGGGTGAGGTTGCAACTAAACAGTTATGTTACATACTTGACTAACCCCACAGTAAATATAATATCTGTGCCAGTAAAATGCCTTTTTTCTTCCAGGGCATTCTCCAGGCTCTGGAGTACTTACTGAAAAAAGGCTATGCACCTCGCAGGGGATTTTACATTGGCTTTGGTCATGATGAAGAAGTATCCTAACTAATTTTGACATAATACACAATAATTTGCCTTTTGCTTGACATTGCAAATGTAAATGATAATTGAATATATGCCTTCTTGCATCTGTATTTCGTTACAGGTAAGTGGTTTGAAGGGGGCCATGAACATAGTGCGTGTGCTGAAGCAGCGTGGCGTGCAGCTTGCATTTGTCCTGGACGAGGGCCTGGCTATACTGGATGGAATCATCAGCGGTCTTGAGGGACCTGCTGCTCTGTGAGTGTAACACCTCTCAGTGCCAGTAAGGCATCCTCACTGTTCTGTTAACTTTGTAGCTGTTACCTGGTAAAGAATAACCCACTTTGCCAGCCCTCAGCACATCACATCAAGAAAATATCACCTCCAGTGCCTTTAAAATGTACAGGAAGATAGGGGTGATGTGTTGAATTTTGTCAGGTATTCAGTGTTGTTTGGTTTATTTTGTTTCTTTTTTAGGATCGGTATAAGTGAGAAGGGCCAGGCTACAGTGAAGCTGAGTGTGTCCATGGCCCCCGGTCACTCCTCCATGCCTCCCAGTGAGAGCACCATTGGTATTCTAGCTGCAGCCGTTAGAAGGTGAGAGGTGAAATTTTTCTGGATCAAAGATTTTCTTGCACGTAAATCCGGAAGATCCAAGCTAATTTTTTTGCCATTCAAAGTGTTCCAAGGAAAATGTTGTTCAAAAGCCAACACTTTTGCTTTCTCGTGCTGTTTTCTCAGACTGGAGGACAACCCCATGCCAAGGCTTTTTGGTTATGGGCCTGAACGCGGGACCTTTGAACACTTGGCTCATAAGGTCAGACAATGGGGTAGTTTCCTACTTATGGCAGTTTTAACATTCATTTGTTAAATTTAACTATCTGGAAATAACATTATAGATATCTACAAAGGCTTTTTCCCAAGTAATAATTAAAATATCTTTTAAGATATCTGCAGTGCCGTCACAGATATTTTCATTCAGATGAGGAGGGAGTTGAAAGGACTGTGAACCAGCAAACCACACACACTTGCCGTAACTTCCGATGTAAAAATAACACATTTACAATTGAATTTTAACTTGTCAGAATGAGAATAAGTGATATCTCCAAAATGAGACATCACTATTCAAAATTCATTTCTAGATGTCTTGGCTGAGTGAACATTAAGCAAGTCACAGCGGCAGTTAATTTTGATCTTCACCTAAGGTGTTCCTGCAACTGACCAGCAAGTAACTGGCTCTGCACAGGGGGTCCTGTTCAATGTTATATCTATAACTTGATCATACAACTTAATAGCAAAATTAATTTGAACCTTACTAGTTAAAATGTAGTGATATCTGTAATGTGATGACAGTCAAGCTAATAAAACATCTTGTCATAGACCTTACTACTCCACATTACATGTACAACGTCAGCTCTTTGCTGAAGTGTTTTTATAACTGACTCTTGACTTTACAGTTCAGGCTCCCAATGAAGTTCGTAATGTCCAATCTGTGGCTGTTTTCTCCTCTCCTTGGCAGGTAATTATGTCCCTTAATGGATTCAGCCTGTTTTTGTGTGCGACCGTTGGAATAAATTGATAAGTATGTTTTGTGTTGTAGGGTAATGGAAAGGAGACCAGACACTAATGCTTTTGTAAGGACGACCACAGCTGTCACCATGTTTAACGCAGGAGTCAAGGTACAGCGAGCAATATTGAAAAAGAGAGGAAATGATAATGTACCTTATGCAATTACAATTGCCTTGAAATTATAGACCTTAATTATCTGCTTCTTTGCAGGTGAACGTCATTCCGTCCCTTGCTGAAGCTTATGTAAATCTGCGTATCCATTCAGCACAGTCGTTACAAGAGGTCTGTTCAGCGATTTGGGTCTTCTGTCTGGAAAATGACTGATTTTTTTTCAGCATGAATATTCTTAGTTGAACAATATGTGTGTTGCCTTGCTGTCTAGGTCCTGGACCTCATCCAGTCTACAGTAGGGGACCAGCGAGTGAAGATAGAGCTGGTTGATGGTTTTGACCCACTGCCTATCAGCTCCTATGATGAAACGTCCTTTGGGTTCCAGATCATTAAGAAAACTGTGCTGGATTTGTTTCCAGGAGTCACAGTTGCCCCGGGTAAGAAACCAAATGAAGGTGATAGCATACAAATGTCAGGGTTCCCACAAGTCATGAAATTTTTGTTCACTTCCCCATGCAGATTAAAATTGATTAATAAACTTAAATAAGACATCTGAATCTGAAGTGTGGATTGGTTAATAAAAAAAAAAGATACATGTCCTTTTACAAACATTTTTGTCATTGAAAGTCATGGAAAAGTCAGGGAATTTTATGTTTTATTTTAAAATATTTTGATGTCTTGAACATTCAGGTATTTGTGTTGGGAACACAGACAGCCGTCACTTCAAAGAGCTGACCAATGATACCTATCGGTTCGCCCCCACCTGGTTTAAACCAGGTGATCCTCAGAGGTAAGAATCTCAAGTTATAGGTTCCACACTGAATAGAAATTTACTCAACCAAGTCTGCTGCAGTATTACAATAAATCACATGTGCTGTATAATCACCTGGCAAACAATAAGGGAGAGTGAACAAAAGACAGCTTTCTGTTGGTGGTCACAAGATTACCTCACAGCCGTGTAATCTAACCATGTGACCCTGTTGCACTATTCAGAGTTTTTAAGTGGCACCTGAATCAATAAAAAGGTTTTATGTATACAACTAGTGTTGCCTAGTCGAGCTCTCTGCTCTGGTGTATCACTTGGTAATTTAGCCAGTATTCAGTAGGAAAGGTAAAATGGCAGGATATGAGAAAAATATGATATTCTTTTCTTTTTCTTAGGTTCCATGGCATCAATGAAAGGATTTCTAAGAAGAACTATGAGGAGCTGGTAGTGTTTTACTTCAATCTGATTCAAAACTGCGACACAGCGAAGCTCCCTGATCCTCACAGTTCTGTCCATGAGCTCTAAGGAAAAGGTAGTATTGGTAACAAGTGGATTCCTAAGCTAGTAGCCAGTAATCTTATTTTTCCCACAAAAGGAAACAAGGTGACAAGGACTTTTTTATTCAGATCTCCGTAAAACAAAATACTTGTGATTTGCATTATGAAGCCAGAAGATGCAGTTTGTCCATTGACCCATTCATCTAAACAAAGATTTATTTTTTATTTTTTTAAATTAATGTGAGTAATATATTGTGTTGGCTTTGAGGTGTGTGGAAAACTGGGCACTAATGAACAATGTGGAGCCAATTTGCCTTTGTGATAGATAAAATAAAACAATAAAATAAAGCATAAAATGTTTTACATATTGATGGTAAAGCATAAGAGAATGCTTTTTTTCTGCTAATTTTTATTTATTACTGTTAATGCGCTGCTAATAGTGGATAATAGATCATAATAAAAAAATACAGTTTATCATAAATTTGATACTTGAAATGAACCGTGCTACTTAGTCAGATTCTCTCTCTGTTGTGCTATTTTTCCCTTTGCTTTTTTACATGCAGGGTTAAAAAATAATTAAAATGCCGTAGTTCCCTCTGCAACCACTGTGGTCATGAAATGAATCATGAGTTGTAAAGGTAATTTGAGTGAAAAATGCCACAAATCATTTTTCATGAGATGCTTGACTGTATTGAATGCGTTCTTTAATACTGAACATAACACACAGTACACTAATAAAACTGGAATTCCTCTTATTTATTTCCTCTAAAGTTGAAAGTATATTTTCATGTGAACAATGAGTGCATTATTCATTACTCAGTTGTACCCACATAACTATGTAGAGAAATACTTTAAGTTTACTGAAGTGAATTAACACAAGCTGAGAATAAATAAATATAAATAGTAAATAAACAAATAATAAATATCTTGTGATCTATTTTTGCAGTGACATAAGAGTAAGCATAAAGGTAATGCAACTTGACATTTTTTTTGCACACAGTATGAATTATTTAATGATGTGTAACTCTTCAGGGCCAGTTGCAGCATGTGCAACTTGCCTTAAACACCAAGAAAGCTGGGCAGATTCGGATCCAGGTTATGTCACGGTCACAAGTGTAAAAGAGGGCCGGGGCACCAGGGACGGGATAATACCCACTTGCCTTTCCAACACAGAAGTTAATGTCAGGTCCCCTGTTAGAGGTAGTAGTGGTGGTGGTGGTTGTGCCAATAGTTGTGGTGTCAGGTTGATTGTTGCCTGTAGATGGAGTGGCTTCATTTGGATCGGTTTTGCTTGGAGTGGAAGAGCGATCTGGTGACCAAACGAGAATAAGTAAGGCTGAAAGGCTGAGCTGATACAGAATATGCTGTATTTCTAGCAATAATAATTGATTAATAATAATTGGTTCAGAATTTCAGTATAGAATAGGATTGGCACTTCTAGCAGTGTTTTGGTTTACCTGAAGCCAGAAGAGTGGTTGTACGTGGATGGGATGGGGGATCTGGAACAATGAGAGTTATCTTAAAATATTCCTTAAAGCCCCTGACACACCAAGCCGTCAGGCCTCGTTAGTGTCTTACTGGTCAATTCCACATATTGAATCAGGCCCATCAGTGACAAAGTTTGTGATTAGCAGTTTGGTCTAAACGAATCAGGGCACGAGAAGAGAAAGAGAAATCCAGTTGTTGCCACTTGGCTAAGAGCTTGTAAGCTAGCTAACCAGAAAGCACTGGTTTCTTATACATACTCTTAATTTGTATGATGGAACCGTTTGAACAGATTCAGAGTGGCATGAAAATGATGGCCATAAGTAGTTTTCCACTGTTCTGAGGCCTCTGGGTTAAGTTTTAGTTAGACTATTGCCACCTTGTGGCACAGAAAGTTATCTCACGCAGGCTCAGAGCTTGCGTGTATGTCACATGTTG
>OMLF01055988.1:20928-59936 GCA_900302615.1 Holocentrus rufus
ATCAGTGACAAAGTTTGTGATTAGCAGTTTGGTCTAAACGAATCAGGGCATGAGAAGAGAAAGAGAAATCCAGTTGTTGCCACTTGGCTAAGAGCTTGTAAGCTAGCTAACCAGAAAGCACTGGTTTTGATAAATAAATCCTCTTCTATAAGCAAAAGACCAAGGGCTGACAAGTGGCAGTGACAAGTTCTTATACATACTCTTAATTTGTATGATGGAACCGTTTGAACAGATTCAGAGTGGCATGAAAATGATGGCCATAAGTAGTTTTCCACTGTTCTGAGGCCTCTGGGTTAAGTTTTAGTTAGACTATTGCCACCTTGTGGCACAGAAAGTTATCTCACGCAGGCTCAGAGCTTGCGTGTATGTCACATGTTGGCTGGAGTCTGTGCAGTGTATTCATGGACAGTATTTTGCAGGAGATCTGACCTTTTGACTGCATGTCAACTTTGTGTGTCCTGGGCTTTGATTGCAAGTAAAAGTGACCAAAGGTGAAAAATTAAGCTAAACTGAATAATTGAAACTGTATTCTGCATATCTGACTCATTGTTTGAGAATTTTACCATGATGAAGAAAATACAAGATAGGTTTAACACTAGTACCAGTGTTTTGGTTTACCTG
The DNA here is from genome assembly GCA_900302615.1 of Holocentrus rufus. Taxonomy (NCBI): domain Eukaryota; kingdom Metazoa; phylum Chordata; class Actinopteri; order Holocentriformes; family Holocentridae; genus Holocentrus; species Holocentrus rufus. The sequence continues at coordinate 21,550 of OMLF01055988.1, forward strand.
AAGTCAGACGGGTGGTTGCATGTGGGCGGGAGAAGAAATCTGGAGGAGTAAGAGTCAGCTTTAAATATTCTGTAAATTACAGTTAAAGGTGGCCGAAGGTGAAGAATTAAAGGTAAGTCGGTTGATTGAAAGAATCTCCTATATTTCTTGCAATATTCATTGGTTCAGAATTTTCACCACCATGAAGATAATATTGTATAGGCTTGGTTTGTATGACAGCCTTTTGTTTTACCTGAGGCCAGAAGAGAGTTCAGGTGGCTGATGAGGGGGTAGTTACCCTGATCACAGAACTTTCCCGCAAAGTCATCCAGGTCCAGAGCCCAGACGAAGGCTCCTCCAAAACCATTGTGTTTTAGATAACGAACCTGAGTGAATGAAGAAGAAAGTACTTCAGCAGCTGCATCCATGTATATGTATTATCTGTGTAATTGTACTTGCGTAGAACTGATTATTTACAAAAGAATTACTGAGGAGTAGTTTTCTATAAGCAGATGACGACCTTTGCCTCTAAGCTGTCCTCATTGTCAAATCCAGCCCACTCATTTCCTCTGGTGGCATAGAGAGTGTGTTGATCTTCAATCCACTGGATGCTGGCCCCTTGAAGAAAAATGCAAATCTGAAAAGAGGGGTTAAATTGTACATTTCAGTCCAACGCTTTAAAATAACCAGAAAATTTTCAGATCAAATATAATAGCATTTCCTACAAATCCTCTTCAAAGCACTTCTGAAAAGACCTGGGGACTTTAAATTCATTAAATACAAAGCTAACAATTGCACCTCATAATAGGACCGGAAGCCAGCCTCACTGGTGAAACTGCCTGCAGTTGCAGGACCGTTTGCTGGTGCTCCAACCTGACTGGATTTAGAGGACAGGCGGAATGTTTGCCCAAATGCAGCAAACCCTAAATTCAGCTTTTCTGCAGGTGCTCCTTGGTCCCGCCAATACTTCATGGCAAAGTCCTGAAATGTGGCAAAAATAAGAGTTGGAATTAGAGTGAAGTGGTCTGTAAATTGAAAGACAGTTCTTCAAACATGAATATAATAAAAGACAGTCCTGAAGGCATGAATCTAAATGAAAGACAGTTCCACAAACATGAATCCCTGTACTTACAGTATTTAAGTAAATTTGATCTCCAGTGGCATCAGATCCTTTGTATAAGGGACTGTGATGTCCTGTGACACTCTGACACGTGCGATGAAAGTCATATGTCATGACATTAATGAAATCCAGGTACCTAGTAAAATGGAAATGAGATCTTTTTCATCAACACAAAACAACAACTACTGTTGGCAATAATGTAGGGACCAGGATGGATGGACTTTTTTGTTTTATCCCTGGCATTGCTCTAAAATACTGTTTTTTCACAGGTGTATTTGCATTTTTTTGTCTAGTAAATCAAAAAAAGATGCAAAGAATAAAATTGTGATGTACTTAGAAATCTCTGCAATTTCGTAAGCTGCATCAATCACATCTTTCTCAGCAGCCACAGCAGCAGTGAGCATCAGTCTGGGACGTCCCGTTGCTGCTCCCTCAGCCTCATAGGCCTCTAGGAGTTCCTATACAACATGGAAGCACAGGAGAGTCCCTCTGTGTTCAACATCAAACATTCATGGCGTGTACATTTCTGATGGTGATTCTAGGGGAATAATTCTGAGTCTGACCTTGCATAACAGTGTGAATCTCTGCTTGTCCTCTGGAGGGCTTCCTCGCGCACCAGGGTATTCCCAGTCCAGGTCTAGCCCATCAAAACCATGTTGTCTCAGCAGAGTGATGGAGGACTTGATGAACTTTTCTCTATTGGCTTTTGTTGACACCATGTTTGTGAATCTGGTGAATATTTAAAAAAAAAAGTGTTCTCAATAAGACATACACATTTTGATTTTTTTTTAAGTTTTTCATCACTGTGGTTTATGTGAAATGTAAAATATCTCACTCATGTGTCTCATATAGCCAGCCAACAACTGCCAGCAGTGTTTTGAGATTTGGATTCCTGTGGGAAAATACAGTTGCACAGTTGATTATTTAACCATCTCCTACCAAATGAAATTTTCCAGAATATGCTTGGGAGTAAAGGATTGACCTATTTTTGAGTCCATTAAAAGATCTGAAGAATTTCTCATCATTCCATTCCAAAGTGACCAGCTCGTTGACATTGTTAATGTCAGCAAAAGCATAGATCAGATGTGTACACAAGTTTGGATCAATATCTGAAGGCATAAATTTTCCATCTCCAGGTCTGTGTTGGGACCAGTTAGTGAAGTAACATACAAGTCTTGCAGAAGATGCTGAAACACAGAAGAAAAACGAGCTGCATTAAGGATTTTATGTCTACTTTATTGCAGTTACTTGGTAATTGCAAATTGATCTAAATAGCAATTCTTTAAGGAATCTAACTATTAAGTTGCATAAGTCTGTTGGTTATAAATTCTTGTTAAAATTTGTGCACTCACCCAAGCTGCCCAAGGTTAAACAGAGACCTTCAAAATAACAGATTTAGGCTTTAAGTATAAGATCAAAATCTAACTCAAAGAAGAGAAAACATTAATTTATGTCGTCAATATGCAATGTATCTTACCTGCAGCTAACATTAACTTGCTCATGATGTTTCTGCTGAGTGTTTGAAATTTAAAAACAAAGAATAAAAATGATGAAAAACAGATATCAAGTCACACAGAAAACTGTTCAACTTTTAAATAAATTTGTTTTGTTTCTTCTCACAAGTGCAATGAAAGTCACATTTATATATGTGTTCTCATATGAACTGAGCACAGGTAGCTAAAAAAATGAACAATGAGATCATGTTTACAAGCAGTCAGAATTAGCAGTTACTGGAGAAGAATGACAGAGACACCAGTCCTGTATTCTCTCTATACAGTTTAGCACTGGTGTACAGAGGACCAGAATGCAATGCTCAGTTAAATATTGTTGACATGCTTAGATTTTACTCAGGCAGAGGTAAAAGTACTGGTTTTAAGATTGATTTAAGTGAAAGTAGCTCATTTAAAATGTACTCAGAGTAAAAGTTACAGTTGCATCATTGTTAGAACTGATGTGTTCCATGTAGATTCTTTTGACTGGATAATTTGGAAACTCCAATATATAGTTCAACATAAAGTGCACAAGTGCTAATCAAAGTAAATATAATCCACGCTACAGTTCTTGTCTTTGCTGACTGCTCACTTGGCATTGGGGTGCTCACTTTGTGCACTGATGTGATTTATTTAAAATGTACTGAAGTACAACATTTACGGCTTCAAAAAATATATGTGTGAGTAATCAGTCACTTCCATCTGGGGCATTGCGAGACTTAAGGCCTCACTGGAGTACAAGCCACCAACACTCACATCCCTGAAAATCAAGTTTCAAACTATTCCAAGTATGACAGTGACAGCATCTTTATCAAGGATGTCGTCACTAGTGCAAGGAACTGTTTATTAGAGGTACAAAAATATCACTTTCTCACTGACAGACACATGGAGGTCTGAAATGTATAAATATTGCCTCCTTCCCTTGCAGGCTTATTCTTTATTGCATAAATTACCTCTCATGTATAATAGTTAAAATATCTTGTCTCAGCTGATGAGAATCTCACATCATGCCATAGGTCTAATTTATATTCAAACATTGTTTCAATCTACATTTTAAAAATCAGTAAGTATGGTATGTAATATCCTGTTTGACAAGAGAGAAGACAAAGAGTTTTTTAGTCTTCAAAACCAAAATTTCAACCTTATAACTTTGACACAGTTTACAGCAAAAGAAAACAAAAAAACAACTGTCAGGTGATCAGTGTCCATGGTTATGTGTGTGCACTTGATCTCCTTTTCTCTTTCCAGTTTGGAAGTCTAGCCAGATATTACTTAAAGCAGCTCATTTGAAACCACACTTTATTTGGAATTATTTGCACTCCTATATCTTTTGGATCACTTTGGTTTAGCTTATAACTCAAAATGTACATGTCCCTGCTACACTGAACCTCACCTCTCTCCTGGTCAGTCTCCTGCTCACTATCTGCTTCTTAGAAACCTCCCAGAAGCAAAGCAAAACAATACACACTTGTTCTATATCAACAAATGCTGAAAAATACATGATTAGACTGATCAGGCTAGAGACTATTTAACCAACAAGTTACACTGATCAATATTCTACATGTATAGAATCATCTCTTCTATGTACATTGAAGAAGGGGAAAAAAAAACTTTTAAGTGTTTCCTGCAGCAAGTTAAATGGTGTACTCATGATGGAGCCACAGCTTTGCCAAAATATTATCCTATCTTTAAATTTACCCCAAGAACTTTTACTACTATTTATATTTCAAATCACTCAGTCATAAACTTAAAGCCAGCCACAATCACCATGCCATAAGACCTTACCTGAGACCCTGCAGCTCCACCTGCCTCTCTAGTGTCTGTGTGTCCAGCTGCTGCCAGGATTTTCCTAACAAAATGATGCATGGCATTAACAAACAAATTGGTTGCGTGGCTGTGGATAAAGGCTTGTCATACAATGGTCCATGCAAATGTCTGATTGTTTACTTAATCAACTCGTGATGCACTTGTGGGAGAAACAATGATTTGAAAATAAATAAATAAATAAATAAAATAAGAATAAAAGTGCCATGTTACCTAAGTCCTAACTGAGGCTGTATTTTGACTTATTTTTAATGCTGTGATGTTTGAATTGTTTAACCTTAACCTTTTAAATACCTCTTCCACTTGCCCATTGAAACTACAGCTGGTTGCTGGCAACAGTGAGCGCCACAGACTGGGGTTGCCACATCCTCAGGTATCCCCCATCTCTCGCTCTCTCTATCTCTCTTTAAAATTAGCCTCTTTATTTATTTAATCATTTACATACATTCATTTATTTATTTTTCACAAAACACACAAACCTGCAATTCCACAGAAACTCACTAACCGGTTAGCCCAGTGTGAAGTTCATGGCAAAGCGACATCGTCACAAATATCTTTAGGCACAACTCATAGCTATACCTTGTTAGTGGTAGGGACCGTATATCGTCCAGACCCAAATCTATACCTATGTCCGAAACCGTGTGTGTCATAAATGTTTGAGTTGCCACCTTGATAATTTCTTTTAATTTCATACTGACATTACAGGTGTACAAATGAAGAGAAAGAGTTAAGGATGAACAAGTGTTTAAAAGGTAAGCAGCCTAAAGGAATACATCGCAGAGGAAAATGAAAAATACTGTGGTAACATTTTCATAGTGGGACACAGAAAAAGTTTTCTGGGGCACCCCTGCAGTAAACAAGGACTAACAACACGTCTGACTTTAAGTCTTTAAATTTAGGCTGTTTTATTAGCGAGTAGCCCACAATATTTACATTTATACTCTCCCATATCTACAAAGTTTTAAATGCGTTTTGTTATCTTATCGTCGTTAGCTGACCAGACATCAAAAACTGAACAGAGCTAAGACAATCGAGATTGGAAGCTTATCAGAAGATACTCGATAAAATGCTCATGATATTTTTGCGATTTGTGTTGAGCTTACCTTGCTTGCCATTCCACTACCAGTCTGCCTGCTTGCCTCTTGTGTTGGGCGTCATCATTTCAAGTTGATGTCAAGTAGATGAGAACTTTATTTGTCCCCAGAGGGCAGCTGATTGTGCCGCGGTAAAACACTAATAACACAAACTAAACACAAACACAACACAAATTGATAAATAAATACACAAATAATACATAAATAAATAGTGATAAAAATAATAATAATAATAATATTGATAATAATGACAACAATAATAATGATAATATTAATAATAATAATAAATTAAGTAAATTAAAACATGAAGTAGATTTTAAAAAATAATGTGATAAAGACAACAGATGCAGTTGGGTCGAGCTATCATTACTTATTCCTATTGGAGTTAGGCTGAGGGTATGAAAGAGTTAGGATACTACCTGTATTGGTTTTGGCTAATGGAAGTCTGAAGAGTGAACCAGAAGGCAAAGCCTGAAACTCTAAGTGCAAGGGCTGGGTGCTGTCAGACAAGATGGATTCTGCTTTCTTTGACAACTGCTTGTTATACAAATGAGTCAGGCTTAAATATTACAGTGTAACTGTGTATAGGAATGAAATGTAAATGGTGCAGGCCTATTCTCAGGGAAATCTCATATCACTGAGTTCTTCACCAAACAGTAGAGATATTTATCTGGAATTCCATAATACTTTGAGCTTTGTATTCACCATCTTCACTGGGTCTTTAGTGAAGGCAGAGCTATTGCTGGTCAGAGTTTACAAAGCCAACCCTGTTGTGAAGTCAGAACCTATAGATATGTGTAGCCTGTACTCTCATAACATCTAGGTTCACATGTTTGAAAGCTGCATTATAATGCATTTATAAATAGAGGTAATATAATTTTACAGTCCATTGTGCCATAACCCAGGGTGATCCTTCCTACAGAGGAACCAATTTAGGGCTGATTCACATGTAACTCCAGTTATACAGAAATGTTTTTTGTTTATTCTCAGTACACCTCTTAGCCAATGATTTGCTACAGTATTTATAGGCCACTGTATTTCCCTTAGTACGTGACAATGCATGATGTCAAGGTGTAGGCCCACCCTCAAGACATCTTACAAAGTCAAACGTTTTAGAAAACTGACTCATGAATTAGAAAATCTCTCATGAGAAATTCAGTTGTGGTGTTGTGTTGACAAAGTAGGAAGATCATGTCTCACTATCTGATCCAAGATCTCTTATATGTTTGGTTAAGAGCTGGTCACTGTCAATATGTTGTTTACATGATGTATTTAAATGTCAAGTTATTCAGTAACCACTCTTGTACTATGATGGGCTGGATTGACAAAATCCACAAAAAATTTGCATCATGACATTTGATCTGTCAGAAGCTGCACAACTGTAACCTAGGCAACAGGCCTGCGGTATAGCATGAATTGAAAGACAGAGCTGCAGAACTAGTTTGACAAATAATATCTGACATTAAAGCTGAGTAGCGCCCTGTGAATTAATGTTATCTTTTGTTACAATTCTCCTTTGTTACAGCTATTCCTTGTTAAAAAAAAAAGGTCTTTTGTTTTATGCCTTTTCTTCTTCTTCTTCAGGAGTGAGGATCCTTTCGTCAGTAATTCACATTGGAAAGCACCCCTCTTCCAAAATGGGTGAGACACAAACTTACTTTTACGTCATCATACCTCTACTACAATCAGTTGCTTTTTCAAAATTGTCAATCAGTTTTGGAGGCTTGCCAGGGCAACATATCATGGGGAGTGGTTAGAGGAGCAAGAGTTATCAAAGCTGGCAAGACAAAATGAAACTGTAGAAGGGCGGTATTTCTTGTTAAGCAGCTCTGATTAAACATTTGTATGATAAACCCAACTGAATGGCCAGAAGAGAGCACAGGTGTTTGATAAGGGTGTCATGAGTAATTAGCGACATTTTGCAGGCTGAACCTGCTTCTGGGACTTTAGCGGGACTGATGTATGGTCATGGATGAATTGTCAAGTGAGCCCTCTGAGTACAGACCCAAAGGTCCAAAGGGTCAGGGGCCATCAGAGAGGTGCACAAGGAGAGACAGTCCAGGCCTCAAACCCAGAAAAATAGGGTAAAAACAATGATTAATCAATTATATTAATTAGTCATGAATAAACCCTATTATACAACCCCCCCTCTCTCTTTTTCTCCCTTTCTCTCATTTTTATTTGGTGGCCTTTTTTGATGCTGCACCTAAGGGGAGTTGACTAAGCAGCACAGGTGCACAGCTGTGTCACAAGCAAAGGCAAATGAAGGGTGTGGCGTGGGAGAAATGAAGGAAAGCCTGTACATGTACTGTCTGTAATTACAGGGGTGTCATTTCTGACAAACTTTTCCGAGGGTGTATTGAGCTGCCTGTTACCTTTTTGTTATGTAGTGATAAGCACAGTGACCAAATGTTTATATGTGGAGATCTTTCCAACAGTTTTAGCAATGGAGGGAAGTCGAGGGTATTATATAATAGAGTGAAGCCAGAGCCTCCTTCCATTTGTTGCCTTATATATATGTATGAAATTCCATCATTAAAACCATTACAGAGCCTTTACTGGTAAATTCTTCCCAGAACAACTGAAGTATGAAAATATCATGCTTGCCTTACCTTACAGTGAACACATGACAGTGCAACTTTACTACCTGTGCTATTTAACTCTGCAACGCTTCAGTTATGTGCTTGCTATTAAAACCCTCCTCCTAAAGTGAATCAACACAATGAGAGCTTGACAATAAAATACATGCTTTGTGATTTGTTTCTTCTTAATGTCTGTAAAGAGTTATAACAAAGGATATTTTTTATTCATTTATTGTTTTTTTGGTAATGCACACATGTTAAAAAGCATAGTTGTTACAGGAAAACCGTAACATTATGTCAGACTCTTTAGGGAAAGTTACAGCATTTACAACTTTCCTGAAACACTAAGCCAGCTGAGCAGTTTTGGATCCAGGTTCTGTCATGACCACAGTTGTAAAAGGAACCAGGGTCATCAGGGTTGGCATAAGGCCCAGCTGCTTTTCCAGCACAGAAGTTGCCGTAAGATGCCCCATTAGAGGAAGTGGTGGTGGTGGCTGTGCCGCCATTTGTGGTGTCAGGGTGGTTGTTGCTTGGAGACGGAGTCGCTTGATTTGGATTGTTTATACTTGGAGGTGAAGGGCCATCTGAGGGAATGAGAGTCAGCTTTAAATAGTCTGTAAATTGCAATTGAAGGTGACCAAAGGAGAAAGATTAAGGTAAGCTAATAATTTGAAAGAGCATACTGTATTTCTACCAATGTTCATCATTTCAAGATGTCACCACCATGAAAATAGTATTGAATAGGATTGGTATGCCAGACAACCTTTTGTTTTACCTGAAGCCAGAAGAGACCTCAAGTGGTTGATGAGGGTGTAGTTACCCTGACCACAGAACTTTCCAGCAAAGTCATCCAGGTCTAGAGCCCAGATGAAGGCTCCTCCAAACCCATTGTCTTTCAGATAACGGACCTGAGTGAGGAGGAAAGGGCTTCAACAGCTGCATCCATGTGTATGAACATTTTGTTTAATTACCTCTGCCAGTGGAGTTGGATGGGGTTTTTGTTTTCCCAAACTGATAAACTTTTCACACCGATTGGCCAAAAGGGGGCGTGGTTGATTAATTTTGATCATGATTAATGATTCATTTTGGGGCAATATCCAACATGTGGCACTCACACATCTTAGCAATTGCTTAGTGTTGGTGAAGGTATGTGCTCCATTGAGTGCTACAACTCATTGCCGAGCCATAGTTTTATAGAAACATATTACTACCTTAGCCTCAAAGCTGTCCTTATTGTCAAATCCAACCCACTCATTTCCATTTGTGGCATATGGAACTTTTTGATCCACAATCCGCTGGCTGCTATTCCCTTGAAGAAAAGTGCATATCTGAAAAGAGGGGTCAGATATCACATTTTGATTTAGTGCATTCAAATAACCAAAAACCTCTAAGAATATTTCCATTCAGTAAAACTGTTTTCCAAGCTTTTCTGAAAAGGATTAGGCCTTGAGACTTTAGAGTTAAGTTCAAAGGATGCACAGTTACTCATCTCACCTCATAATAGGACCAGAAGCCTGCTTCACAGGTGAAACTGCCTGCAGCTGCGGGACCGCTTACGGGTGCCCCAACCTGACTGGATTCAGAAGAGAGGCGAAATGTTCGCCCATAGGTAGCAAAGCCCAAGTTCAGCTTTTCTGCAGGTGCTCCTTGGTCCCGCCAATACTTCATGGCAAAGTCCTGAAATGTGGCAAAAATTAAAAGAAGGACGGGTATAAAATGTAAATAAGCAGAAAGAATATTCATGCGAATAGATAATAATAATATAAATCCCTTTACTCACAGTATTTAAGTAAATTTGATCTCCAGTGGCATTGGATCCTTTGTATAAGGGGCTGTGATGTCCTGTGACCTTCTCCCATGTGCCATGAAAGTCATATGTCATGACATTAATGAAATCCAGGTATCTGATAAAATAGAAAAGAGATCATTTTCACCAACATATGACAAATGTACTCTTGGCAATGACGTGGAGAATAAAATTTTGATGTACTTAGAAATCTCTGCAATTTCATAAGCAGCATCAATGATTCCTTTGCCAGCAGCCACAGCAGCAGTGAGCATCAGTCTGGGACGTCCCGTTGCTGCTCTCTCAGCCTCATAGGCCTCTAGGAGTTCCTATCCAACATGGAAGCACAGGAGAGTCCCTCTGTGTTCAACATCAAACATTCATGGCGTGTACATTTCTGATGGTGATTCTAGGGGAATAATTCTGAGTCTGACCTTGCATAACAGTGTGAATCTCTGCTTGTCCTCTGGAGGGCTTCCTCGCGCTCCAGGGTATTCCCAGTCCAGGTCTAGCCCATCAAAACCATGTTGTCTCAGCAGAGTGATCGAGGAGCTGATGAACTTCTCTCTGTTAGCTTTTGTTGACACCATTTTGGTGAATCTAGTGAGCATTCAGAAAAAAGCATTTTCAATCAGACTTTTACATATGTTGATTAAGAATTATATTTACTGGTACATTTTCTGTAAAATAATTCACTTTTCTGAGCCAAAGGTCCAACCTCCAACTGCCAACAGTGTTTTGAGATTTGGATTCCTGTGGGAACATTCAAACTTAGTTGACAGCTGTGATTTTTTTTTCATACCTTTCCACAAGTGAAACTGGAATATTCTTGGGCTAAAGGACTGACCTTTCTTTGAGTCCATTAAAGGACCTGTAGAGTACCTGATCATTCCCTTCCAAAGTGACCAACTCATTGACATCGTTAATGCTAGCAAAGGCATAGATCAGGTGCGTACACAAGTTTGGATCAATATCTGAAGGCATAAATTTTCCATCTCCAGTTCTGTATTGGGACCAGTTAGTGAAGTAACACCCCAGTCTGGAAGAAGCAGCTGAAACATTGAAGAAAATCATGTTGTAAATTATGGTTTTCATTAATTAGTGACAAATAATTATTGGTAATAACTATTTCATAAAATATCCTTTTTAATGTTGCTAATTGCTAATAAAACTGTTGATTATGAACTGCTAATACAACTTATAGACTCACCAAAGCTGCCAAGAGTGAAACAGAGACCTTCAAAATCACACATGTTGTCAGTTAGTAAAGGGAAATCAGTTCAATAAAACAAAACATGAACTTCTTATGTGCTTTACCTGCAATTATAATTAACTTGCTCATGGTGGTCGTCTGCAAGGTTGAGATCTTCATGAGAAATCTAAATCGAGAAATCTAGGAAACAAGTGTCTGTTGCTTATAAAATACACAAAAATACACAAACTGATAATCATTAACCAGGAACAAATAATATGACTCCAAGCTTGTGTCATGAACCTGTTGGGCCATCCAACTGAGCCAAACGACAGAAATTGCTTAATTGTTAAAAACCTATGCTTGTATGCCTGAATTCTGTGGTGCATACACACTGTTTCCATTCCTGGTGTAGCAGCTTTCATTGATTATAATGTGTAACTGAGTCAGAGTGATAAGGCTAGTTGGCCTTAAGGTTGGACAACACCACCTGGAGTTAAAATCCCCAGAAAAACCAAACTGTAAAGGACGACATGATTCATGACATGGTTTAAAATGATTTCCTTTGTTTTTCTCCATATTGATTGACAGGGATCTGGATTTACATCAGTGTTCCAGCTTGAAAACCTGGGGAGAGTAGTCAGAGAAATCGTCGCTCTTATAAAACAGACTAACAAAACTCATGCCATCAGCATATTTAAAGAGCTTACTGTCATGCAGTGGCATCTTCTTGGTGGACACAGAAAATAATAACAGTGGATAAAACACAGGCCTGCACTGCAGTTAGACACGGGCTCAGCAGCAGTGCAGTGCACCCAGAAGTTCAGATCAGGGTTTTCCTTGCATGAGCAGATTATGTGTCAGAATGAAATCATGCAGCTCTATGAGAGAGGTTAGCTCCAGGTTTCTACTGCTCGTATGATGTTTGGGTATGAGGCCAGTAATATTGCACTGAAATTAGTGGATATGATAGAAACAAAAGACATAAATGTATCATAAAGTCATTATAAAGAATATTTTACAACACAGTAAGTTGAGCAAAAGGGGGCTCTAAATCTCTTGACTGTAAAAACATCTGAAAGAGGCACTTTTTCAGTAAAAATTAAACTTTCAATTTTTATTTGTAGTTGTATCTCATTAATCAGGAGATTGCAAAGTAGTGTAGGTTGACAACAACAACAGCAACAGACATTTCTCAACTTGGAAACATTCCCTTTTACAAGAATCAGTCAAATGCTAAAGCAAGAATGCTGTAGTTTGTGTTTAGTCATTTATTGAAAGGTTAATTATGTATTGTGTGAAGATCTATAGATTGCAAAATAGATAAATAAATTAAGTTGCAACATGCACCATTTATACATTTATACATTTACTGTCTTTGATACAAATTCCTTGTATTTATTAAGGCCAGTTGCAGCACTTGCATTTGTCACTAAAAACAAGATTTGCCGGGCATTTCTGGACGTAGGTGTATCCCTGGAAGCAATGATAGAAGGAGTTGGTGTCTCTATCATTTATGTAGAGACCGTCAGCCTTCCCCACACAGAAGTTAGTGCCAGGAACAGAGCTGGTAGTCGTGGTGATGGCAGCAGTTGTCGTAGAAGTGGCAGTGGCAGTTGTGGTGGCAGCAGCGGTTGTGTTGATAGCAGCGGCCGTAGTGGTAGTGGCAGGGATCGAGCCATTTGTTATGATCACGGGCGTATGGGTTGTTGGGGGAGCGAGAGTTGGCAAATCTGGCAAGATAAAATAGGTTGAAGTGAAATAAATTGCAGACCGTGCATCTGTCTTTTGAAGCAGCGATGAGCAAACACTTATACACTGGAGCCAGGATTGACATGTAATTTCAGTTTACCTGAAGCCAGAAGGGAGCGCAGGTGGCTGATGAGGGGGTAGGTACCATCACTACAGAAGTGTCCACCAAAGTCATCCAGGTCCAAAGCCCAGACGAAGGCTCCTCCATACTTGTTCTCTTTAAGATATCGTACCTATGGAATAGCAATTGAGTTTCACAACATTTCTGTGCCAGAAAATTCTCTCTTCTTCTATGGACTCTATGCATCTTTTCGTAGTACTTACTTACTGTATAGCACTGCCTAACAGCAGCCAGGTCCTGCGGGACCAGAACTTAGCTTTGTAGCACTTACTCTTGTTGTGGTCTCCATCTAGTACCTTGCTTGTATTGTTCTGAAATCTCAGATGTACGTCGCTTTGGATAAAAGCGTCTGCTAAATGATAACTGTAACTGTAACTGTAACAGATACTAGGATGATTTGACATTAAGGATGATATGCTGTATATTACCTTAATATCATAGCTCTGTTTGTTATCAAATCCAACCCACTCATGGCCTTTGATGGCATAAGGCACCTTTTGCTCTTCAATCCAATGGACAGTGGCTCCTTGGAGAAAGATGCAAATCTGTAGAAATTTAAAAAAAAAAAAAAACTCTCTCTATTAAGTCATGGATTTGATAAATATGAACTCATTTTAATTAAGTTTGCACTGAATTCAAACTGTGTCCCAGACTGATCTTGCTCAAGTATTGAGCACTCACTGACCTCATAGTAGGACCAGAACCCGGCCTCCCGGGTGTAGGGCCCAGCAGAGGCTGCTCCACTGGCTGGTGCTCCGACACCATTGGCTGCTGAAGTTATACGAAATGTGCGCCCATAGGTTGCAAAACCCATGATGAGCTTTTCAGCAGGAGCTCCATTGTCTCTCCAGTACCTCATAGCAAAGTCCTGTGGGAAAAATGTGTTCATAGTTAAAACAATCAGTTGTTAAGTCTGCAGCTGACAGATGCAATGACAGGATGATATCACCTGAAATTTGCTGAGGATTTTACGCACCACATTGTAGAAGATGTTCTCTCCCATGTCGAAAGAGCTGCTGTACAGAGGGCTGTTGTGACCAGTGAATGGGTCCCATGCTCCATGTAAGTCATAAGTCATGACATTTATGAAGTCTAGGTAGCTGTTATACAGACCCAGTATGACAAAGGAAAATTGATGAGAAAAATGAAAATAAGTAGTGTTTCAATTTTAAAGCAAGGACCTATTTAAAGACTTCTTGTCACATGATCTTACTTTGACACCTGAGCAATCTCATATCCGTTGTCAATGTTTCCTTTCCCAGCAGCCACTGCAGCTGTGAGCAGCAACCTTGGCTGTCCTGTGGCAGTAGCTTCCTTTTCAAATGCGTCAAGTAACTCCTAAATGCAAGAGGGAAATTGTTGAGGATAATGTTTGATGTGAGAATAATTAATGCTTAAATCAACATCTTTGTTATAGTTTAAATGAGGATTCTGTGTTGGTGGGATAATTGTTCATCTAGTAGAATCCAGTTGGTTCTCTGATCAGAGGTTTGATTTTAGTCACCAGACTGACCTTGCAAAGCACTGTGAACCTCTGCTTGTCCTCAGGAGGGCTACCTCGAGCCCCGGGATACTCCCAGTCCAAGTCGAGCCCATCAAAGCCATGCATTCTCAAGAACCTGATAGAGGACTGGATGAACCTCTGACGGTTGGAAGCGGATGAAACCATGATGGTAAATCTGTAGAGATTTAAAACCAACAGACATACTGTTAATAAAATCCTTCAAGATAACCAAGATGAATGGTGTTGTCCGGTGACCTCAGGACTGCATGCTGTTGGCCTTGTGAACTCACTGTCTAGTTCCGAAATTCCATCCACCAACAGCCAACAGAGTCTTCAGTCCAGGGTTTCTGCAGGAGACGTGCAAAAGCTTACAATGAATAGATTTTTTTATCAATCCCCATTTTGGGAAAATTAAGTGATACCACTCAACCATTCACACAAAAATTAATTCAACATCAATAACAGATTGTGTCATTAGCTATTGTAAAATAATTGACCTGGCTGGTTGGTCAAGACAGTCTGGTTTACTCTGCAGGCATATTCCTGCTACTTACTTATTCTTGAGTCCATTGAAGGCTTTATAGAGAACGTCATCATTCCATTCATAGGGAGCCAGCTCATTGGCATGATTGATTATTGAGAAGGCATAGATCAGGTGTGTGCAGAGGTTGGGGTCAACATTGGCAGGCATATATTTGCCGACGCCTGGTCTGTACTGGGACCAGTTGGTGAAATAGCACACCAGCTTGAGAGATGACACTATTAGGCAAGGGAGGAATCATTAGAATAAATCTTTTGAGCAATGGTAATTAGGAAGATTCTAAATTTGCTAATATCAATAACATAAAACATTTAAGATTCATACCCATTTGAAGACTCATCAAAAGTGACAGTCCTAAAAAACAGACATCCTGTTTAAGAAACTGGACCGTACTTATAATAATAAAAATGATAATTTAAAAGTACTAACAACAACAACAACAACAACAATAATAATAATCATAATAATAATAATAATAGTAATTATAATAATAATAATAATAATAATAAATATATTATTATCATAGTTTATTATTATTGTTATTATTGTTTATTATTATACTTATGTAGGACCACTGGCTAATGAATTAACACCTGGGAGAATCTAACTTACCAGCCAAAATTGTTAGCCGTGCCATGGTGTCTTAGTCGAGCCGATTCCTGCACAGGCCTGCAATAAAAGAAACAGTTGTTTATTGTAAATCCTCATAAAATTGACCGCAGTTAAGTAGTTTGGCTGCACCTCATTAAACATCTGATTTTCTCTGTTTTCATAAAAGCAACACATAAAGTTATTGTGTGTTGATATGACTTACCAGATGCAAAGTGAGTCTCTGGACCATCGGCAAGTCATATATATAGCTGTGATAACAAAGACACAAAGTCCGCAGTCCAGCAAGGAGCAATAGATGCTCCAAGACAGGAAACGTCGATGTGATTGTTAAATTATCCAGGTGATGAAAGAGATTTATCTTTACTGTCTGATAAAACTGGATTAGGGCAGTGAGTTTATGTAAACCGTTCCTCTGTGCAGTGGCTCAGGTGATGAAAAGTGCCCAATCCATACAGATAAGATGGCCTTGAAAAACATATGAGTGACTACATTGTAACTTAGTTGGGAACACTGGATACTGTTTATGGATTTGACGTTTTAGTTTATTTTACAGACCTCATCGAAACTGACATTTTAGTGTTGTAAACAGGCGTGTTCTTGAGTCCAGTCTTGAAGCCATTTTTCTGATGTCTTGGACTTGCATCAGTCACATGCCTATTTTTACACAGACTTGTCTTGGTTCCAGCCACTACTGGATATTGACTTCTTTCTTCACAGTCTAAAACAATTCAAAAATACATTTTCTCCACCCATCATATGTGTCATTTTCTCCCCCAAACTACACACAATTTAATGTCTTTATGTCATGGTCTTGAATAGCACTTTCTTTGCTCTTTGCTCTGGTCTTGATCTTGACTCCCTTCAGACCTGATTTTAGATCAAATTTGAATATACCAGGTCTTGGAATTAATTGAGTTTCAACTGAGGTGATATTGACCTAATGTTGAGCATTTAATTTAATCCAGACTTTCAGATTTTGATATTCACTACTGTAACCAATGTGTCACAATAATAAAACTTCAATGAAATGCAAGTCCAAGGGTATTGCATCAGAGCCTTGATAAACTGGACAAACTGGACTTAGATAAGATGTGTTTTCCATTAAGCTATATAATAACAGGACAGAGTGCTTATGGGTTATCTTGCGTGGGTGAGCCGGGGTTCAGTAGGATCAGGAAATAATTTTAGCTTTTGCTTAACACCATATTTAAAGAACCACTTGAGTGCAGTCTGCTATTTATAGCAATTCAGACAATAATAATAAAGCAAATAGAGTTTGGCCCATATCTATGTTGACACCTCAAGTCTAGGCAGATACTGTACAGTGGATCAGAGCGTCAACATTACGTAAAAACATGAGCATGTACTACAGTAGTGGTTCTCAAATGGGGGTACGCGGGGGGATACCGCAGGGGGTATGTGAGATTTTTTTTTTTCATTTAAATAATATCAGTCATGCATAATTCCTAAAATAAGATCAAATAAGTTATAATAAGTAAAATAAAAAAGGTATATGTAAGTTCAAGAAACCACATTTTATATTCAATATTTCAATGCAGTTGTTTGTTCACTGTGAGCAGGAAGCCAGTTTTGATGTTCAATGACAGGCGAAAATCTAGAAAATGGATTTGTGGTTGAAACATTAGCCAACAGTTCCATGAAGTGAGCGCACCTCCAACGACATCTCAGCACAAAATATCAATGTCGTGTCTACCACTGCACTGGTCAGGGGCTGAAAAAAATATTTCATTACATTATTGAAATAAGTTTGAGAACCACTGTACTACAGTACAGTTTAAATCTAGCCATACAAAAAGTCACTTTTCTGTTTTCCCTCTCAGGATTTGCTTAAGTCAATATTCACAATCATATCAAGCCACAAATCTGATATTTCCTCCAAAAACAAGATATTTATTTACTTTAGGGCACATGTTATGAGTCAAATAAAGACAGAGTAAAACTGTTACATGAAGATTAATTATTTACATTTATCTCCATTCTGAGAGAAATGGAGAAAAAGTAGTGCCATTACATTGACAAGTATCTGTGTCTGTCTGATTTTATCGCTGGTTTATGGCCATTTACTGCTCACTGATTCCCCAGCTGGTTTGACCTCTTGTCCCCCATCACCATGACGCAAACTAACAGTATTAAACTGACAGTGAAGATGAATAATTAGTCCTGGAGAGACTTTATCACCCTGCACCTGTCACAAAGAACATTTGATGCACTGTACTTTTAACACCAGCATATAAAATGAAGCAAGAGGCAGTCTAAAGTTTGGGATTAGATTACGGGTTATGTGATCCTGAATGTGGTAGTATGGTGTGTGGTCCTTATTTCAAACTATCAATATCATACAAAAAACAAAACAATGCCATGAATGCCATTCTTGAAATTTGCAGAAAGAAAGAAAGAAAGAAAGAAAAAATGAAAGGCAGGAAGGAAGAAAGAAAAGTTAAGCTATTCTTTTTTTAAGTTGCAGCTGCTTTTATCAACATGATAAACTCTTCTACTTCTGTCTCCTTTGATGTGAAATCAGTATCTCTCCATTAGTTGTATAATTGAACGTATATACTGTATATGTACACGCACTCATACACACACGCATATTCACACATATACACACTCGCCATGAAGTTATTTACAGGAAATGCAACACAAGTAACAAAACGTAAAGCTTCCTTTTTATCGGACAAGCAAGTGTTTCATCTCCAGGAGTATTGTCCCAACTGTTCCACCATATTCTTGTTAAAATGCTTGTGTATTGCATCATCAAGGCGGGTAGTGGCACTTCTGGCTCCAGCTGTTCCCTCTTGCAGCCACAGCACAGACAGACTACAAGCAGCGTGTTTCCTCCGAGTTCTTAATACAAAATGGAGGATACAAGCGTGGCGATCTCACATGACGCAGAGTTGAGTTTCAAGTGAGTGGTGGCCGGTTATGCCAGGGAGTAGATGGCATTCATGGGAGAGTGGAGCTCCAGACTCCCTCCGTAGTCCAACTCCTCCCTGACGTCTCTCCTGCTTCCGGTGTACTCGCCAATGAAAGAGCCGTCTTCATTGAACTGGATCTCCCCGCCTTCTCCGTATTCCACAAGACTGTCGTCGCTCTCTGATCGCTTCATTATCGCCTCCACGGATTCTTGGCCTCTCTGCAGGCCTCTCTCCTCCTCCCTGCAAAAAAATAGTGGAGTATTATTTGATATAATTCCTCCTTATGTGTCAGATTTAATTTTGTAGCAGTACAGTGATAGTGTACATACCGCCGGGGATAAGGAAGAGTGGAGACACGTGCTATCCTGAAATATTAAAAGGGTTTGTTTAAGATCCATTTTGAAAGAGTTTGGTCGAGAAAGTGTAAATGATTTGATCATATTATATTGATCACCCACTCAGAACATGACTGTAGTAATATGCCATTTATAACTATCTTCCAAACTTGTCAGTTTCATAAAAACAAGTGAATATGAGGCCATGCAGAATCATACAGTCAACGTGTCAATCATGTCAGTGCATCAGTGTTTAGTCTTTTCATACCTTTCAAGAGACCTGGAGTAGTCCAGTGAGAAAAGAATAGGGATGGAAGTTTGGAGGGAAAAGTAGGTTTAGATAGAAAAAGTAGAGTAAATAGAAAAAATGCATAAGATGTTGGGAGTATGATCAAAGAGTTATCAAAAATAAGGACATTATTACTGTGGGCAACACTTTACATTAAGTTCTCCTGATACTTGTATGATATTTGCAGCAATAACTTTTGTCCAGCAACATTTTAATGCACAGCTATAGTTTAAGCAACTTGATGTAAAAATATGCCCATTGTCAATATATTTTTAACAGTGATAGCTCTGTATGGTACCGCGCTGTTAGAAATGTAATAACTTATTCAGTGCTGGGTATTATTATCATGCCATGCCATCAATACTGGCACATAATTCAAGATACTTTAGAAACCCCAAATTAGATGTTATGTAACATTGTGGTTGATAAGAGATGGAACAGATAGTATTGTCTCCAATTAACAATGATTAAAAAGAGACAGTACAGCCTTAAGATGTACTTAAATGTTAAATCAACATTTTTTCTGGTAGCAGCAGTTATGCCATGTTTTTTTTCTTATTTATTAATTTGAATCAGCCTGTTGTAAAGCTTACCGATAGTCAAATGATCCCTCCTGGTCTTTGTCATCCACTGGCTCCAGTGAAATGTCTTTTTTGTCCCGTACTGAAATTGAAACAGGCAAGCTTGTGAGCTGCATGACTTGTCTTCCCTATATGGTTCAGAATTATGGATCTGAACATAAAGAAGTTATGAGAAAAGTGCAACGAATGGCTCCTGTACCCGGGTATTTGCCCCCTCTGCTCCTCTTGATAAAGCAGACGATGAGAAGGATGAGCACAATAACAGCCACGGCGCACATGATGCCAATGAACCAGCCCTGAGTGGTGATGTCCACCTGGTCCCGAGCATAAGCTGTGGATAGAGGAAAGACAAACACACACAGATACACACACACATAATGCAAACAAACAAAACAAATATGCACAAAAGACACATATCATCAAACCTGTCATCCACTTAGCACTCTACCCATACCCGTTTTGTTCTGACAGACCACAAAATGTGTCCACAAAATCAGTAAATTACCTTCAGTGGTGTAGTGGGGTGATTCCTCAGTGTACCATTCCCCGATCCCAACCTGAGTTCGTGCTGCCAGGGAGAATCTGTAGCGAGTGTATCGGTCGTATCGCCGAACAGAGAAACTTGTCACATTTGGAGGGAACTCCTCGACCCGCAGCTCCTCTCCCCTGGTGGCGTTTACTGTAGAGAGAGCGAACATCTCAGGGAGGGCTCTTGATGCCGTGAGAGTGCACACGACTGACCTGTGAAGCACCTTACCTACATTTAGAGTGCCCGCATAAGGGTTTATTGCCCTCTCAAGAACACACCTCAGTGGGTTCTACAAAACCCTAATCACTGAGTGCATATTTAAGTGTGCTATTTCGTGCTGTTTGAATGTGCACTTAAGTGTCATGTATACTAAGTATGTATACATAATTAAACTATTTCTACCTGCTATAGGAGATTTGTTGTTTCTCTATGGGCATCAGCAGAATAATATATTATAATTTGATTTTATAGTTTGTGAGGGTAGAAAATCTCAGCAGCTTTACAGAAGTTGGCCTACCTGTCTGGTACTTGAGGGAATACCCAGTAATAATTCCATTAGGTTCTGCTGGCAGGTCCCAGTCGACATAAATCGTGTCCAGATGTCGCTGTTGGATCCTGAAGGATCTGGGAACAGATGGTACTATAGACAGACACACAGCAGGAGACAAAAAAAGAGCAAGTTTGGGAATAAACATATTTGTTTATACTTTGCTTGCACTGGAATGAGGACAAATAGATCAAAAACTGTCTTTGTAATAGCTATTCTCTCAGATGTTTTTTCCTTTCCAGGTAATTAGTGAGGAAAACCCCTTAACTTTAGGTATGTGCCTTTTCTTACCTCCTTCAGGTGTTGAGAATTGTATAGTATTACTGGGTGGCCCTTCATATCGATTATTGGCCACCACTATGTACATCTTATAGTGGCTGTATGGGAAGAGGCCAGAAAGAACCCCCGAGGGCTCAGGGTCAATGGCTGGGAAAGCTTGAGATTTCATAGCCCTGCTGACGCTCATCCACCTCAGCTGGCTGCTGTCCCTCCAGTAGTGCACCTGGGAGATGGAGAGGAGACACACTCAGCCTTTTGAATCCGCGGAAATCTCCAACTACTTTGGATTGTGAAATTCAGTAACAAATGTCCAATATTGACACTCAAGGTCCAAATGCTTCAGTGCTAAACTCTTTATGAGTTTAGTCAGCAAATCTCTCTGTTTTGGACGATGGAGATGTTATATATGGGTGAGCTGCTGCCACTACTTTATATTCATAACAAATGACAGCTATAACACACATCACTGCTCTCTGTATGCCAAAGTTGGTTGGCCATCTTTATCTGCACAGTGTGATCACTGCTAGTATACTTTCATGTAGAATGCTTTACAAAACAAACTTCCCTCATATTATATCCTTTCTTAGTTGGTACTTGAACAGTTTTGGGACAAGTTCATTATACAAGCTCATACTCCATGTTTCTCTAGTCAGAAGTGAGGTTGGCAGAGTGGCCTGGTCTTTATACCTGAAACAACCTGCAACGCACTTTAAATTGGCACTCTTTTGTGTCAATCAATCAGTTTGATTTCTGAACTTTTTAAATCTGATTGCATCTCATCAGACTGTACCCCTCAGCCTAACCACATATTTGCTCGGCCAGCATTCAGAGACGAAGGATATTTCAGACTCTGTTGGGTGGATTGAAATTTGGCACATTTCATGTCAATCCACCCAGCCCTGAACCCTGACAGTTTTTATGACCTCATGGCCTTTCCTGTAGTGCCACCATCAGGCCAGGGCTTTGACTTGTGTACAACATATTACTAAATGTAACTGACAGATTGCCGAGTAATTCGCTGAATGCACTCATGCTTCCCAGGGAATGAACCCTATCAATTTTGGTGTCACTATCACTTAGTGCCACTCTTAGACCAAAATGTCAAATTTGATATCTTGCTGGGAAGATAGCCATGACATTTGGTGAGCATGTTCACGCTTCATAGAGAATGAATCATGTTAATGTTGATGATCTCATGACCTTTCCTGCAGCACCATACTAAGACCAAAATGTATAAACTCCATTCTCCTAAGACTTGCCCTAAACTAGTAGGCCACCAAGAGGACCAGCACTTATTAAACCTAACCACAACTCTAAAATTAACTCTAACCCATCCACTGAAAATGTATAGAATACTTTTCATGCTATTGTGTCACCTGAAACTCAGGTGACACAATAGTGACGCACTGATTCACTTGACGTCACCACTGGACTATCCACATCAGGTATGACCAGATTTTCTGTTGTTCTGTATATCACCAGACATGTAAATAACAGCTTGTTAAGCTTGTCATTATAAAATAGCTCATGTAAAAATGTACAGTCGACACACCTTGTATTCTTTCAGTTCTCCCATGATAGAGCTGCGAGGAACTGGGTCCCAGTGTAGAGTCACTTCAGTGCTTTGTATGTCAGACACCCTCAGGTTGAGGGGTGCGACTAGAGGACCTGGCAAACACAGAGAGGATACAATGCTTTGTCTTTACACTATGCTATTACTGAATACCATCTGGGCCGTGGAGAACAGGTTTGCAAGAATGAAATGCAAAATAAAAGTAAGGGGAGACATGTTCAGACACTGTTACACAGTGGTTAAGTGCTTCATGTTTAAAAAAAAAAAGAAGAGAGAAACAACATCTAATGCAAAAAGAATTTGCGACGATGAAAACCATGTGTGGAACAATAAATAAAGCTATGCAATACATATATTACAATGAAGTCAAGTAGTGCTTTTATAAATACTGCTCTTTTTTTTATTAGAAATGGTTCGCTCTCTTTATGTTTCCAGTATGACTGAATATCCATAGCTATATGTGAGAGAGAAATCTGTTAAGCTGGTTAAAAAGTGTTAAACAATGGATGATGCCTATACTTACGGTCTTCCCCTGAGTAACCGATGACAACAGGAGACTCTGGGCCCAGTCCAAAGTCATTGACAGCCTGGACCTTGAGTTCATAAGGAGTGAAGGTGTCTGCATCATAGATGTAATATTTCAGCCACTTGGTGGTAGCATTTTTCCACTCCTCTCGGGAATCTTTCCTTCTCCACCATACCAAATACTTCAGGTGGGGCCCGTTCCACTCTCTGTAGGTCAGAGGCTGAGAACGAGATCAGACACAGAGATTGTATTTGGCATTGACGAGCATCATTTGATTTTATTTGACTTTATTACTTAATACATATTCAAGAGTCAAGATATTCAAGATAAATTATTAAAGTATAACAGTTTTAGACATATATAATATTTACTACCTCCCAGCTGATCTCCATGTTATTTCTCCATGTTCCCACTCCTTTTAGGTTCTTTGGGATGACATCAGGGGCTGTGCAGGAAAACAGAACAAGCGGTGAGGTTATTGCACTTCACTGCAAATATGACGACCGATTTGCCAGAGAATAGAGCGTAAGATGTTTTATGGTCATCAAACCCACGTGCACCGCTGGTCTGGAAGCGCATGGATGGACGACTGGGACGACTTGGCCCGACAGCGTTGACAGCGATAACGCGGAACTCATAGTAGCTGAATGGAGAAAGCTGCAGAATGACAGAGTTGAGGTTCCCCGGGTATGTTGACAGGTTTCTCCATTTCCCCGGCAACCAGTCATCTTCATCATACTGCACTAAATACTCTGCAGGAGAATTGCAGGAGTAATTTACTGACAGAAATGACCAAAAATGACTGGTAATTATGATAAGAATGAGCCACCATAAATGCAGGGTTGTCGTTGGTTTCAGGGTTGTTACCTGTTATAGGACTGTGGTTGCTGTCTCCAGGAACCCAAGTGAGTCTTACACTGCGCTCATATGGATCTGACAACACCAAGTCAGTGGGAGGGTCTGGACGGTCTGCACAGAAAGGATGAAAGGTTAAAAAGCATCACGCATGTTCAATGAAATGTCTTTAATTTTAAATGTGCCATACCCATCACCATTAGTTGTGCCGAGGCAGATTTCTGGTCCATTTCAGTCTTGATGATACAGGTATAATTCCCCTCATCCCCTCTGTTTACGTTAGTGATGACCAGATTTGATTCATCCAGAGAAATCCTGAGTATTGCAAATAAATTCCACTTGAAAAATATAAAACACCACAGATTTGAACATTCTGTCATTTCATTATGAGGAAGAGTGTATCTTTTGCTGTAATGACATGCATATTTGTTTGAAGATATAGTTTATTAAAAAGACACACCTCCAGCCAAGGGTAACAAAGTTTTTGTTTTTCATCCAGGAGGTTGTGGCAGGGGTCGTGACATCAGTTTTGACGCCACAATCAAAGCGCACATCAGTTCCACGGATGACTTTCATATGCTGTGGTCTTTTGATAATCACAGTGGGCTCTGAGAGGAAAGGATGAAATACACTACAGCATGATACAATCACAAAACATTTGTGGATAAATCATCTCTAACTGATTTTCACCTTTAACTTCTACTCGGACTTGACTCTCATCTCTTCCTGCGATGTTGCTGACGATACACAGGTAAGTTCCTTGGTCATCGACCCGTATGCGCTTGATTTCTAGGGTCCCGTTACCATGGATCTTAAAACGATTTCCTTCGAGGTTCCCCTGCCCATACTTAGACCTGTTGAAGAGACACACGAGCACACACAAATTCAAACAAATGCACTCCTTCAAGTTGATGTGTGAAGTCACTAGCAGAAACAAAGAATGTCCTCACCATCGCAAGTCAGGCACTGGAGAACCAAAGTATCGGCAGTCTAAGAAGGTTCGAGTACCCTCTATCACCTTGACGAGCTCTTGTCTTGGCCAGAGGATACGTGGTGTTGCATCTATAAATGCAGAATACAAAACTCTATTGCAAGACCAGAGCCATAATAACAGGAAAATTCACTATTATTGAAGTGTTTTAGGGTGGATTTTTCCTTTAATACTGTAAGGCTACACCTCTATGTGCTGTAAACGGTATACAATATTTCACTCTGTACGTGACATGGATGACAGTATGGCAACTTACGCAGCACGTTGACAAAAGCGTTGGCAAATAAGTAGCCAAACTGATTTGAAGCATTGCACTGGTAGACAGCAGTGTTTGCCAGGGTCACGGCACGGAAGATCAGTGTGTCACCTGACACCTGCCTGTTGGGTTGTGGGGTGGCAGCTGGAGTGAGACACATCGCAGAAAAACAACTACTAACATCACTTCATTCAAGTTTATTCATGTAGCCACATAAAATAATACAAGACACGATGCAAAAGAATAAAACACAAGGAAACAAAACAAAGGACAAGACACAACATGTGTGACAGACAAAGAGTTCATTTTCTCTATATGAATAAAAACCTACTTTCAATTGGCTCTCCATTGATAAACCAGCGAATTGTAGGCCGAGGGATCCCATCAGAGCGACATACTAACTGTCCGTTTTCTTCAGGTGCCAAGATCAAATCAGTAGGCTTCTCCAACCAAAATGGGGATGCTGTCGAGTGAAAATTCTGTGTCAGCTGTGTGGAAATGTTATTTATGTGGAGAACATGAGTCTGTTAATGTGTCTCACCTTTGACTCGGACAGTTATCGTGTGCTCGATGTATCCGATCCTATTGGTAGCGGAGCAGGTATATTCCCCAGCGTCATCGAAAGAAGCCTTGGGGATTTGAATCATCTTATTGAAGTTTTTTACTTTCATGCGTGATGTCACCGCGAGTGCCTCGCCATCCTTGGTCCAGGCAATGTGAGGCGTTGGCCTTCATCGCAGTAATAAACAAGGCTTTAGTTAGGATGACTTTTATGAATCAATTGAAGGTCAATTTATGATTCACAGATTCACGGTTAGTGGTTGAAGGTCAGTCATATCACTCTGTCTGTCTTATAAATTTAACATTGGCATTGAACACATGACCAAGATTGTCTGGTCCTCCTGGGATCTTGACTCACACTCCTGCAGCGATGCACTCCAGGAGCAGCTCCTCCCCTTGCAGGACCAGTATGGAGCTGGATGAGCCCGTGGGCGACAGCCAGGTGGGGGCAGACTCAGACACTGTTCGAGCTGCAGGGGGAACATACCAGAGCACAACAGTCAGTACAGGCCTCAAGCGTTCAAGAAGCCTGTCTAACCATAAAGAAAACATAAAGACAACAGCGTAGGCTGACAAGCAGAGGAGGTCATTTCTTTTAGAAAGCAAACTGAGAAAATAAGGAAGGACAGCTGAAGCGGAGCACACACTCACCACACTCAGTAAGTAGCGAAACAATGATGTCTTTTTAGAGATTGTCTGAAATAAAACAAAATTGTCCGTAAGTCTGTAAGTGTAGCAATCATAAAAACTCACGGTTACCAACAGCAAACGGGGGAAAACATAACCAGTGTTTCATTAGGCCACTGTTGAGTTAGAAAAGATCAGTTAGTACTGCAAAAAAAGAAATGAATTCCATCTGTTAGTTTGAAAAGGTATAGTTGGACAATCTATTGATCGATCCATGTTTATACTGTAATACCACATCCAGCCTGTGTGGTGCCACAGTCTGTATCTAAGAGTCACTGCACAATCAATACTCACTTGTAAGCACTTTGACAACCACGGGCATCTTCTGCTGGATGATGTTCTTGTAAGGGAAGCGGGCGTTGCAGCAGTAATCCGTGGCAGAGTCATTGATCAGGACATTAGAGAAGTACAGATCTCCGTTCACTCCCATGGAAACCCTGCGGTCCTGCCGCACAGGCTGCATGGTGGGGAAAGCAGTCTGAATTGGCCAGTTAAAAGGCCTCGCATATGAACCTGAAATGAAACACGGTGCTGTGATCGTATCTCAAAGGATACAGGAAATGTATTTCAGCAGATAAGCAGGCTTCATTTCTACCATCTAGTTCACTGATATGTATCAGAAACCGTAATGTAAACAAGATGTAAGTCCAGAGAGACGCTCACAGCTGGACATCCAGTAGGTGTCAGGTTTAGGTGGGCCAGGCGGCGGGTCACAGGACAGGACCAGAGGCAAGCCGACACTGACCACCACAGGCTCCAGAATCTCTCTCGGCCACAGAGGAGCTCCTACACAAACACACAGGTACTCTGTTGCTCAACAAGTAGCACATTTTTATTTAGTTTTGTTTTGAAGACTGAGATTTTAAATGGGAAACATATTCAGTAGATTGGAATTTAAGTAACTGATCAATGTTTGTTGTTGCCATACAGTGAGCTCATAAAGCATCTGGACAGCAACAAATTGGTTCATGTTGGACCTCATACTCTCCTTCATTTGACTGCAAAATACTAACTAAGACATTAAAGTGCATTATCATTTTAATTTGAGGGTATCTTCTACCATGTGAATAAACAGTTAAATAATCCTATTACACATGGTCTACCCGTTTTCAGAGTCCTCTTCCAGATTATGACTTGTAACAAAGCATTATGTAAATGTAACACATTTCATAATAATAAAATAAGAAATATATTACATTTTACATCTATTTTGTAATAACATGCATTTTTCAATAACTGGCTGCATTTTGCAATAAATCCCATGAAAATGTGTTTTGTTTTTTATTTTGTAATAAATGACTACACAATGCTGTGATTATTACATTATTAATGTGGGGGGTTCGATTATACATATATATATTTTTTATAGAAAATATAGTAATTCAATGTGTGTGTAATAACATGCCAAAATTGCTGTACTCATTTACACTGTGACACTCTTTACTGTTCATTTAATTGAAATTGCACTAAAGGGGTTTCTCTCTCTCTCTCTCTCTCTCTCTCTCTCACACACACACACACACACACACACACACTGAAACAAAAACACATTAAACAAACATTACCAGTGTGTGACCCCTCTCATGCAAATTCAGTTACATGAACAATAAAGAGTGACACAAAGTAAATGAAGGAGGAAAAAAATAAAAAGTGCAACCCCCACATTATGTAATAATCACTGCATTGCATTAAGTTATTACAGAATGCAAGAAAATTTATTACATTTTATATTCAAGAGATTTATTACAGAAGGTGGCAAGTTAAAATGCGGTCGTTACTGAATAATAGAGGGGAAATTTATTACATTTTTGTAAAGTTATTAAAAAATGTGTCGTTATTGCATAATGCATTTATGTTCAAAAGAGAGCCTGAAAGCATGATCCTCACAGGAACATCTCAGAGAAACGGAAAAAGACTGGGAAGAGAACCTTGTCAAATGTCACATCTGGTGATGTTTATGCACTGCAGATTTTTACAAGCCATTGCACATGGCAAATTTTTGACTACATATGAAAAATGACTCTTCTCACTTCCAAAGTAATAACCATCTGGAGCATGTCACTGCCAAAATATCTTCTGAGATCACTGTGCATTTCCTGTTGGTGGTATGTCAGTAGTGGATACAGACAACTATTTTATTTAAACTAGTTACCATGATGCACTCACTGGATATTCGTAGTCTGATCTTGTTGGAGTATGCAGAGCCATGCTCATTGGAAGCAATACACTGATACTCTGCCTCATAGTCTTCTGGATTGTTCCAGGCAGAGATGTCCAGCGTCCCTGAGCGCCTGCGCATCGATGTCTGAGAGTCACGTGCTACATTGAAATACTTCCCATTGCGCCTCCACGAGAAACTTGGTGATCGAGCAAAGCCAGAAACAAGACAGAAAAAAACAAAACAAAGCAAAACAATGAAGTGGCTTGCAGAGAAGGAAGCTGGCATTAACCAAACTGTTCACAGGACTGCGTCAGCTCTTACATTGGTTGGGGGTTTCCTTTGGCTTCACATTCTATGACCATGGTGTCTTTGGGGTCAACAATATGTTCCTTCAAAGACTGCTTTATAATAGTTGGAGGCTGTCTGACTGTATGTGGAGAAATAAATTACCTCAGTACATTATGCATGACAGTATATATTACAAATAACAAGATGCAAATGATACATCGTTAAGTGCTTGACTCACTTTCCACAGGTATGTCCAAAGCCCATACACTCTGCCATAAAAGCAGCAGCAGAGCTGGTTCGAGCAGGGTCCCCATCTTTACAGTGCATGGAATCCACCAACACTTTGGAGTCTGCCAATTTTCAGAAAGGGAGCAAGGGAAACAAAAACATCTGCCAGAAATTCATGTTGCTCAGTGTCAATCCTAAACAAAAGATGCGAGTGACACTTTGAACCTTAAACGTCCTCCACGCATTTACCTTGCAGCAATGAGCATCTCTCCCACTTGGATCACACCATCACACTCTCTAACAGAGTAGTTCATTGTTATTTTCACACAACACATCCGCCAGCACAAGAGCAGGGGGTCAAACTCTGTCTCAAGCCAACTGCATGAAAATGAACCCCTTGTTTGCATTACAGGAGTAAATTGTGGTGTTCGGCTGTACAGTGTGTGAATAGCTTGAACAGTAACTGAAATTAATCAGGAAGAAACACAGTATCTGCAAATAAAATAATGATTAGTGATATTAAATATCACAAACAAAGGCCCAACAGAGAGACAGCGGATCAATGTGGTTCTGGTGATTTTCATTAGATGCTTCTTCAAAAGCGTTTCATCAAATAAATATGTAATAAACTATGACTCATGTAGCAGAGTGTGATCATAACAAAACCTTTTCTATTTCCTGCAGCACAGCTGGCATTAGCCTACCTTTCTCTCATGTAGACTCAAATCAGGGATTCCTCCTCCCCATCTCTGTGGTTTCCCCAGTGCATTGATAATCAAATTGAATTTCTCCGGGAAAAATATCCTTTTTTTTGTGGATTATACCAATTAATTCCTTAGTCCTTCAAACAACAGGTCAAGAAGTCCAGAGGAGTGGATAAGCTTCAGTAATAGAGTTTCTGTCTGTCACTGCCACTTACACTCTGCCCACCCATCTCATGAATAATGAATGAGCGCCATACACCACCTACACTTCACCCACTTCACTGCTCTCGCCAGGCTCACATAATTCTTAACAACTCATCTCCATCCAACACAATCACTAAGTTTGTCTGGGAAAAAGACATGCATGCATAACAGAAACAGAAGCTCTAAGAAATATGATAATAGCTGTTTGAACTTTTCACGTCAAAGAATAATGTGGTATTTTAACCATTTTTGGCTGAGAAAAGCTGTTTAATGTTTAATTTGACCTTGTCCAGAGTGATTCAGTCTGATTTGCCAATAAACAGAAATACTTTGGCCTATGAAAGCACAATACAACCCATATTCTGTACAATTTGCATTCTTGTTGGTTTTGATGACATCAAAATGTAGGCTGTATTGTTGACTGGATAAAAGCAAGGAAGCGAGTATGAAAGCAATATTTGTTTCTCTCATACAAATTTCACATGTGGCAATTCTCTTGTTACATGACTTCGGAAAAGAAGGAAATATGAAAGAGCATTCAGACATTTCTCAACGATAAAATCTCTCGTCTATAAAAGCTGTTTCTTCATGCAAACCTTTTGTGGTGTGAAAGCGTACTGTACATCTAAATCGTCCTACACATCCTCCTGCATCTTCAATTTTCCAAAATCAGATGGCAATTAGCATT
Organism: Holocentrus rufus; assembly: GCA_900302615.1. Lineage (NCBI taxonomy): Eukaryota > Metazoa > Chordata > Actinopteri > Holocentriformes > Holocentridae > Holocentrus > Holocentrus rufus. The sequence goes on from OMLF01055988.1 coordinate 52,365, forward strand.
CATCCCCTTCTGTGTGGAACAGAGATTACAGTCAGTCATTCAGATACATATCCTCAGAGGAAGAAAAGGTCATTATCATTCAGATGAGGAAAAAAAAAACCCTGCAGGGAAGAAAACGTTTTCTTTTCTAGAAACAGCACCAAGGACCCAGGAGGAGTTGTATTTGTGCCAGACAAAAGCCATCTCAAGGCTGACCGCAGAGGTCTGACCTGTGTAGGAGCTCAGGCATCCACATAGGCCCCCATATACAGAACAGCATTGACTGGGCAAAACAATAGCTTTGGAAAAAAATATATAAAATAAGGTTGGATAACACCCTATCGGCAAAATCAAACCTGCTTTCACATGTTAAGCTTTTATAGCCTACCACCACAACTGACTTCAAATTTATTCTTATTTGTTTCCTTATCATAACAGATGGACTGGATTCTTTCTCATCTACATTTGCAAAGGGTATTAAGCCATGTAAAAGCCATTAAAACACAATTAGCGTTTTAATAGCTGATGCTCTGATCACTCTAGCCCCAAACCCCACCTCTGTCTTCATGACTCAAACACAACTTGAGTTGCCTCATGCAGGAAACAAAAGCAAAAGAGTATGTTGAGACACTTGGCTCCCAGAATGGGCTTTTCTCCCCATACATTCAGCTGAAGCAGGCCTGGCAGCGAGCAGTGATCAGTACCATGCACCAGACTGCACAGTGAAGAGGCAGAGAGGCAGACAGAGCTAGCCTCAGTGACGACAAGAAGGTCTCTATGCTTGCGGGTCTCCTTTGGCACATGTGCCCAGCACTTGGGTAAGAGCAGATGGCATGTGGGAGTGTTCAGCCACACAAGCTGCCTGTTCAGACTCAGACAGCACCTATCACTCACACTTTGACGTCACTACATCAGGGGGAGCACAAGAAGGGGTAGGAGAGAAATTCCTGTTGAGCACAAGTACTGTACTATATACAAAGACTCATTCTGAAGTTATTATCACAGTACAAACAAACATCTATGTTGCAGCTATGATGATTCTGATTTCAAGATATGATTAGCTGCATTAATATTTAATAGATCGGGACAACAAATCATAATTTTCTCATGAACATGCTATAAAAATAGGTATGTTAAGAACTATAGTTGTGTGGCATTAAAGGCGCACTATGCGAAATTGCCAAGGGTCAATTTAAGCAAGGACATTTGGACTCAACTGAAAAAAAAACAACAACCTTGGAATAAGTACAAAATTTCTTAAAAGTAAAAATTTTCTCATCATCGCACTGATGTACAAATAAATTAGGCACTTATTCCAACTAATTTGTTAATTTAGTCTAAATATATCCCACTTAAATCAGCCATTTACAATTTTACATGCACGTTTAAACTTTACCAAATTGTAATAATTATAGACGTGCTAGTGCAAGTTCAATGAGTCAAGTACATATTGCATTCAACCTTGAAAAAGACAAGTGGCACAAGAAAGAGTGATGTAAATACATATCAGTTATCTCAATGGAAGTGCTGGGAAGTGTGAATCAAATGACATAGTATTCACTCTCAAACAAAACTGCTGATTCACATTCAGACCCACCCCTCTTCTCGATGAAGTATGACATCATTAAAAGCTTGACTTCCAGTGATGCCTGTCTTGAATGACAGCTCCAAGGACCAAAGCACTTCTTCACATGGCCATATACTCTATGCTGTTCTTATGCAACATTCAGAGATTAACACAATGATATCTTAAGTTGCTCTAATGCTTTTTTTGTTGTTGCTGTTTTTACATTTAAAACACCAATATTCACCATGGACTAATAACTGTGGAATGTTAAGGTCCTACCTTTGAATTTTCTTTCCTTCTCGGTCACTCGTTTCCTTTAAAGCTGGCTCCTACATCGCTGCAAAGCAGACCTCTGTTATCTTCTGTCACAGTAGATTCAAGGCAGCATCTCCACTTTGAGCTTCACTTTACCAGCAATATCTGTCTCGTTTTCTCGTTAATCCATCATGTTAGCGCAGGTGAGTAAGGATGACGGAAGCGATAACACAGGCCCATGAGGCCCATCAGGACGGCTGTCCCAAGCTCCGGTCACACGACTGGCAAACAGGGCCTGAGTGGCTATTATAATAAATCCTTTGTGAAATCCACACATAAATATAACGTCATCTCCATTGTTGTAGGAGAGTAAGTACAAAGAGTTATGCCATCTACCAACTGATACAGTGTAACTGGTTTTCCTTGCCAGCTAATCCAGCAGCATTGAACTTTATCTTATTTAAGAGAAATAATTTAATGTCGTTTTTATGACTGCTGCTGTTTTTCAGTGGAGTGAACTGTTAGGTGGGGGGGTGGGCTACTGACCTTGTATCTTCTCTCTGGCTGGCACGAACACACACTCTCTCACACAAAGCCTTTCTGTCTCAGACAAAGTCAGTCTATTGTGGACAGGGTGGGCACAGCTTTCAGACACAGGGGGGGCGAATTTAACTCCTTGCACTCAAGTGATTCCTGGTTAATGCTAAAGATGGATGGCTTCTTAATCGGAAAGCTCTTACATCATTAGCTGAGCTCTGGGAGAAAAGTGAACATGAGTACTTCAGAGTTAGGTACACTAAACAAACTTTTTTTTTTCTCATTTCTACATATCAAATAAAAAAAGACACCACTCACAGTTAATAATATCTATTTATTTAAAATATATACTCTCAAAATGCCCAATAATATATTATATCATCTCATGAAAATATACAGTGTGCAGGATTTATATATTACAGTCTATAACTTTTGAACACTGAAAAACAACATTTTCAAAGACAGTAATTTCATTGTAGTGACTTTAAGTTACACTTACTAATTACACAAAGAACATGCTTTATAAAGTGTATGAGTGTGCACACTTGCCTATGTTTGTCCATGTGAAGCTGTTGTCAAAGAAACCACATACAAGAGACAAGTTCATAGTAAAGTACTAATTTAGTATAATAATAATAAACTTCCATACAGTAATGCAGCTCAAAGTGCTTTACAACAACAAATACATACATATACAGTACATACATACATAAGTATTGTGCGTCTATGTCTGTGTGTACATATCTTTGTGTACTGTATACATGCCCAAAACCTTCTCATACCCATCTCTGCTTCATCTCCCACACCCTCTCACTGATCCAGTCCTTACTTCGGCTAACAGCGGTACGCTCTGCTCCCAGGTTCAAGCACAACCTGGCCAACTTGGGCCGGTTTCTCTCCAGGTAGACCTGGGTGTCCCTCTCCAGCTGGTCCAGGGCCACGGGTCTGCTCTCGTCCAGGGACACCTCCGCACTCAGCATGGGGTTGAAGCGGAAGTAGACGTCTGGGGCCAGCAGGTCATCCAGTAAGGTGTGGACCCCTTCGGTGTCGGTGGCGCTGCTGATCAGGTTGCTGATTTTGGCCCTCAAGCTGGTGGAGGTGGCGGGACCCCTCTTGACATTGTCGTAGCGACCGGTGCCAAGTGACAGCACACACTGGAAGGGCGAGCTGGGCCACAACAGACGGCTCTCATGCACGGCCAAGGCACAGGGGTTGTTGAGGATAATGCCCCCATCCTTCAGGGAGACACAGAAATAAGTCACTTTCTATAGGGTGAGCAATTTCTTCAATTATAACCCGATCTGACCCATACAGTATAAAATAAAAAGTTCTACTCCACTGAGAGACAAGAAGTAAACAGCAATGTCCATTTAGTAACCTGATTTAATTCTTCTGTTGATTTATCTGAGTGGTGAACTATCAAATAAATGCATTCTCATCCATATTGAGCTGTCAGACCTTAAAGGCTGTAGTTACTGTATTCCCTACCTGGTGGATGTCGCTCTGTAGGGGGAACTCCTGGAAGTATCCCGGGGCAGCTGACGATGCTCGCACCGCCTCCCACATCTGGTAGCCGGAGCCTCCTGCGTAGCGGCTGAGACAGCCCGGAGTGTGGTTGTAGTTACGGAAGACGAAGGCCTTTGGACTGTTACCCCAGTTCACCACCGCGCTGACTGCTGAAACCTAACCAGGCAAACAATAACTTCTGTTATTTATTATCTTCGGGACAGTCACCAGATCTACTGCAATGTTAAACCACAGAGAGCAGACTATAGCCAGAGTATAATATATATTCTCCTATATATTTTATGCTCAAAATGTCTCTGGCTTTATGCTTGAAACATAAATTGCTGTTATCTATAGTTTGACCACACTGGGGCACTCTAGTCTACAGCCATTCTAGCTTTATCAACCAAACAATATAGTGCTGCTATGGAGCTGATAGTGACTTTGATCATAAAATTAGACATGGCGGTGTAAAGGTCCTTACCTTGGGGCTTAACTCATCTCTGGCTGTTTTAATCAGGACTCTTTCACCCATCTTTTCTCTGTTGAAAAAAAAAATGAAATTGCATTCAGAGCACAATGCATTACTGGCTTTTCATTATCTGAAGCATTCATTCAAATGTCTTCATTGGAGTGTTACTGTGATCTTCTGTGTGCACACCGTAGTATTGTCTCCCAGGTTTCTGTGTTATAGTAGGAGTGACTCCAGCCCATTTTCACGGTGCCGACCAGCGGGTTCTGCCGGAAGACATCAGAGCCGAAACGACGGTACATTTCCGCACACTCGTCTAGAGAGAAACGGGCCAGACCCAGCATGTAGGCCAGAACAGCACCTTTTATAAACACATAAGAAGAAAAAGTAGGACAAGAAGAAGAAGAAGTTTTGGCTGAGAAGTATGAAGTTGTTTATGATTTTTAGTTGATGTTATTCCTGTTTATTGGTCTCCTCAGTCCTGTCGCTCCTCACCTGTGCTCACTCCACAGATGTAGTCAAACAGCTGGTGGATCTGCTTGCCGGTCTCAGCTTCCAGCAGCTTCAACACCTGCAGAGGCACCACACCTCTGGGGAAGTCATATACCAAAACATAAAAATACAAAAAAGAATTGGGACAGTCTTAAATAGAGCTCTACATAAAGCATGGACCGTGTATAAATTAATTTTCTCATAATTACCTTGTACCACCACCGTCAATTGATAGCACTCTTATTCCACGACCTTTGACTGGATCGACATAGCCAATCAGAGCCAACGTTTCCCTTATGGCACTCTGAAGTTCTTGAATGTCTTTATAGCTGCGCCGTTTTTTCAACAGTGTAACTGCAGTTTTCTCCTGTAAATTGAGAAAATTTTGAGTAATTCATTTGATTCACTGGAATCAGTTTATTCAAATACTGAACGTTTCATTTCTAACAGACCTGCCACATTAAAGCTTTGCATGATGGGTAGCGGATAAGGTGTTCATTTAGTGCTTCCATGCAGACAGTCAGAGCTTCTGGAGACAAGGCCTGTCCCAGACTGTTGATAAATCCTCGTGTCACTTCCTCTGCCTGCCGCCGAGTCAGGACAAGCTGAAAACACAGAATTATGTATTATAATAATTGGGCAAACAATACAGACAGTATGAACTTTTTGCTTGACAGATCATGGTGTAAGAGATGTTTGACTTTCTAGATGAACTCCTAGGGTTGAGCTTCAACTAAGTCAGTTCATTCAGAAAATGGACTCTCTTCAGTATTTAGTAAGACATTCTTGTTATTCTTATTTTATGTGAATTGTAGTCACAGTTTTCCTCTTGAATTTGGCAAACGTGAATTAACCAAATTCTGCTAGTTCTACACACTTTCCTGTAATTCTTGACCAATCAATTTGAACGTCATTTATATTTAGGGGAACTCACCCGTGTATTAAATGTGGTCTTGAGAGAAGCCGTGGCAGGTTTGGACTGATCAGTCTGGACCCAGGGGCCCAGTTTTAGATAGCTACCCAGCAGGTTTGGGATGGCACTTGTGGGGTCCCGCAGGCAGTCCATAAAGGATACGGTCCTCCGTTCCTGAATGGTAGCAGCACCGTGGTCCGTCTCTATTGCAAGATTTCCACCCTTTTTACCCATCAAAGCACCTTGGCCCTTAAAATAACTATTGATGTGACTGGCCGTTTGGAAGTAGCTCTCCCCAAAATCAGTTGTATGGGTGCTGGTGTGGAAAAGACCCTTGGACCTCGTGGTCAGATGTTCCTGCTTCAGTGGTGATGGGACACCTTGAGTTTTTGAGGTAGACGGTGCGAAGAATTGTTTTTGATAAGCAACACCATTTTCCACAGCAAATTTCTCCTTCTGGTTCCGACCTTGATCAGGTATATCTGTAACTTTGGCACCAAAGTATCTGTTGACGTGTCTTGCAAAGTGAAGGTAGCTCTCCTCCCAGGTACTGGAGACATTGTTACTTTTCACTGCTGCTTGGTTAACATCCATTTTTGAGTTTTCAGTGTAACTTGTTTGCTTTTTTGTCCTTTGTCTCCTAATGGACCGTCTGTTGTTAGATAATTTTCTCCAAGTCTCCTGCATTTTAACGTCTTTTGCAGGACCCTGGGAGAAAACTGAGTTGATGTGATTAGCAACGTAACTGTAGCTTTCTCCAAATCTTGTTGCCAGAGAGCTGATGTGAAACAGTTGCAGTCCAGAATACGCCTGGGGTGAAATAGTTGTTTCTGGCTGTGTTTCTGAGGTCTCTTGCTTGTCTTTGCATTTCAAGGTCTGTGTTGTGTCTTTGCCCTCAGGCACTCGTCTCTCTCTAGCTGCCCTCTGACTTTGGCTTCGCCTCTGTAACCTGCCAAGGTGCTCTGGAGTTGTGACAACAAGGTTGGCATTCGCAGCAAGAGGGACAATAGGTATGTCCTTTCCCTTGAAATAAATATTTATGTGTCTGGATAATTGATTAAATGTTTGACCGAGACGCACTCCCAGTGTCCTGAAGTGGAAAGTGCTCTGTGCATCCTGCAAGACCCCAATGGGAGCCTCAGCTCTGAGTGCATCTCTATTGGAGGATGAATAAAAACGAACAACTCTGAGAGTTTTCATTTCCATGGTATAATGCCTGCGGAGGTGACCAGAAGTACTGCCTTTACTGTGTTTAAACTTTGTATTTGTAAAGACGGCTATCCGCGTACAGTTTGGAGGATAAGGAGGGGACAGGACTGAGTATCTATGGCAGTCCAGGGAGACGGGTGTCTTAGCCAGACGAGGGAAGTTCCTGAGAATGCTTATGAGGTGCTGGATTTTGCAGTACAATCTTAACGTCCGCCAGTCCATGGAATGTGCACGTAGGTTGGTGCTAAGGTAGCGACCCATGTTTAACCGATGAAATAATTAGCTATCAATAATAGTCTAATAAATACGTTTAAGCCTGTATTGATTCAGGCTGTGTAAGCATCATCATCGGGTATCTAGAAAATAAAAGAAGGAGATAAACATTATTAATATTCCTTTCAAGGTCATTCAATCAATACTAAATTCAATTTCAATAAACTCATGCAGAATATGAGGTTTGAAAACGAAGTGGAAAATAAAACATTAAAAAACAAAACACAACCTACACTCCACACGTGTTGCCCCCACAAGTGTGATATATTAATATCTTGGATGCATGACTGATCATAACAGAAGCACATTGTCACCAGCACAAACAAGTCGCTCTGCATACTTTAATTCATTGAAAGGGTGGGGGGGGGG
>OMLF01055988.1:67368-149997 GCA_900302615.1 Holocentrus rufus
GTTTTTTTTTTTAGATATCGTAAATTTCATCAATGTTGGAAAAACGATTAAGTAAAAATCTGATTCAAATAAAACAACAGACCACATCACGAAGGTTTCAAAAACTTTCTCTTCTGTTCTTCTGTTCATAGGATTTAAGTAGTTTTCAGCATTCATGAGGTATTAATGAAGCCTAATATTGTGTTCCAACAGGTTTTGGCCTTGCCTTCAACCTCCAGCCTGCCCTAACAATCATAGGCACTTACTTCCATGCCAAAAGGCCACTGGCAAATGGACTGGCTATGACCGGCAGCCCGGTTTTCCTCTCCACTCTCGCTCCTATGAATCAGTTCCTGCTGGATTCTTTTGGCTGGAGAGGGAGCTTCCTCATCTTAGGATCTTTTGTTCTGAACTGTTGTGTGGCTGGTTCTCTGATGAGGCCAGTCCACAAACAGATAAAGTCCAAACCGAACTCTGAACCACCTGAATCAAATGGACCAGCTATTCAGAAAGCTGCTGCTGAGGACACTAATGCACAGTCAGCCGGCCTCCTGACTGAAAAAGAACGAAATGAGAGCAGCAACAGCAGCCGGGGCTGTGCCAACAAATTCATAGATTGGTCACTTTTCAGACACCGGGGCTTCATGATCTACCTCGTTTGTAATGTGGTCATGTTTTTTGGCTTCTTTGCCCCAGTGGTTTTTCTGGCTCCATATGCCAAGCATCAAGGGATCGACGAATATTCAGCTGCTTTCTTGCTGTCCATTCTGGCCTTGGTGGACATGTTTGTTAGACCTGGAACTGGTCTCCTAGCCAACACCAAATGGATCAGGCCTAGGATCCAGTATCTTTTCAGTTTTGCAGTTGCATACAATGGTGTGTGCCACCTTTTATGCCCACTGGTACCTGGATATGCCAGCCTGGTTGTTTATGCAATCTTCTTTGGTGTGGCTTTCGGTATGGTTTCTTCGCTGCTCTTTGAAGTTCTCATGGATCTCGTTGGAGCTCATCGCTTCTCCACTGCAGTTGGACTTGTCACCATAATCGAGTGTGGCCCTGTGCTTCTTGGACCTCCAATATCAGGTGAGTAAACTTAAAGCTTCATGGAAATTAAGCATTTGAGGTATATATATCAATTGGAAATTCAGGAATGTGCAGATTACTCTCTTGGCACATGAGCAATTAAGCTAACATTTGTCCATCCTCTCTTTTCAGGGGCATTGGTTGATATTTACGGGGACTACAAATACATGTACTATGCGTGTGGCGTGATGATGCTGGTGCCGGGCATTTTCCTCTTCATCTTGCATTATTACAACTACAAGAAGCTGGACGAGGAAGAGAGGGAGAGGCAGAGCGCAGCCATGAAGATGAGAACTGGACTGTGTATAATGGAGGAGGGAGAGGAAGAACAAGTCAAAATGAGCCAAGATGATGAAACAGCAGACGAGGCAGATGGCTGAACCTGCTGACCGTCGTTTTAACGGGTGTTTGGGAGACGATGCAGCGCGGGCTTTACTAGAGGACATACTGTAGACTGGTGATGATTGATTAAAACAATTTTCTATTTAGGACTTGAATTGTTGGACTATTTGGACTGGTTATATTTTCTGGCACATATTTGCAGATCAACATTTGGTATTTTTAATAGCTATTTTATATGTGTAGTTATTCTTACATTATGAGACAGCTGTTTGCGGCCTTGGAAAATAAATCATTCAAAACTGTTCAGTACTATTGTTAGAGCTCCATATATTGATGTGATTTGTCCTTGTTTCCTCCTGAATAAGAGTAACCGCCCCTAAGGTACTGATGCAAAATCATGAGTCAAAATACACATCATAGCGGACCCAGCTAGAAACAGGGGAATCTGTGTATGTTTTACTAATTATTATTGTCTTTTTACCACTAGATGGCATTGAACTCTATCATATGAAATGTCAAGATGCAGTAAAACAAAAGATCATGTCACTGAAGTAATTAGGTCTTTAGAGTATGGTGTGTCAGATAATCTCTGTTCCACTGACATGAAAAGTAGCAAAAAATTTTTTTCTTTTTGGACCATGACATTTCCCATAGTGGTGTGGCTGCTTTGTGTATTTTTCATGCCCCCAAATGATTGTGTAAGGCAACTTCTAACATGTAAAGCAAGTGTATTGCAATTCATAATCCCTGGGCGTGTTATGAAGAACCTAATAGCCTTCTAGTGGACCAAGAACAAAGATCCTGACTCTTTATAGAAAACATCTGACAGCAACTGCCATGTTGGCAATTACGCAGAACACAGAGGAATACTGACCAAGGCTTACACGCTAAGTCACATGACGGCGTGGCAAAGGCCCTGAGATCAGACCTTCTATTCTAAATTATTATATGAGCCTTGAGCAACTCCGATACAAGATGCAATACATGGGACAGCCATTATGGAAAAGAACAAAGCTATTATTACCGATAGATCTTCTCGTCATGTACCTGTAAGGCACATATTGACCCCCTGTTCCAGATGGCAGGGAAATTGTTCATCTGAGGGAATCAATATGTTTATTTATAACCTTTGATAACATTAATAGAAAATCAGATAAACAGCTTAAGTACAAGGCAAGCTAGCAGCCCCTTGCAGGTCCCGATTTTATTTTCAACTTGACACAGGCGTGAATGATTTGTTAAAGGTTGCTTCAAGTGCAGGTGTGGCAGTTATTTGCCTGTATGGGTGCATGGCTGATTGGCACGAAGACCAGGTTATCCTGGCTCTCCTGATGGCATTTACAAGGAGGTTCAGTGGGCGGGCACAAACTGCGAAAGTGAGGCCCTCCAATTAGTGGCAGTTCCCATAAGCTGTGTATCATCTCCTCACTGAACAGCTTGAACATAATCACTGTGATGAACTGGGACTGATGTCAGTAAATCTGACTTTAATTGAGACCCAGAAGATTGAATCCAGGCAGCAGCGCAGTCAATCCCTTTGATAACTGCTACTGCGGGGAGACATACTGTACAGTGTGGGCCATGTTAAAGGAATTAATGGTAATAGAGCACACACAGAAAACATGTTAGCATATTCTGAGCAAGCATTTGTTTTAAAATAAAGCTTGCCATATATTAATCAATGCAATGTATTCGTTAAGATGGAAGGATACTCATTATATGGCATCTATAGACACTGGACCGCATTATATCCTAATGAGATTATTGACAGTATTGAAGGATCTAACTGGGGACTCATTTTTTTGCGTTCACTTTCCATTTGGTGTCGCCACTAACAGCTTATAAGCCACTGTGGACCTGTTTATTCAGTGCTCCAGAAGTGAATAGCTTTCAGTTTAAACAATTGCTCCTGCAATTTATATTTTAACTACATGGTTGGGATGTCTGAAAAGTAGGGAGTGATACTGTCTGTTTAATCCAACATGCTTGTTAATAATCTCCGCTAATCTTCTTTACCCACAGCAGCAGAACTAATCTGTCTTCGCAGTGTTTACACTCTGAGGGAGGGCCACGTCATGTGAAGACCGGAGACTTAAGAATTTATTCTACAGCCCCGTGGATGGAGCTATTAACTTTGACACATTGCTAGTTCAGGATATACATGGAAAGCTAACATGGATATGTGGGGGGTGTTGAGTTGTACAAGCAGACAGAGGATTGATTGCCATGTCAATCTATCCAAGGAACTTTCAAGGACTCAATCACAGTTCTCAGAGACTCAGAGACACCAAGCTCTGTGGAGTGATCTCGATAAAGTGCAGGATTTACTGTGAATACTTCATTTAGTGAAAACAAGGCACTACTCTGCACCCGAACTCGGTTGTTTCAGCAAAACTGTGAACATAGTCTTGTCAGTGTTTCCATAAATAGCGTTGACAATTTCATTTTCATCAGCAGCAGGGCTTTAAACTTTGAATTTCCTCAATAAAGCGTCTGAATGTCGAGCGTGTAGGAGGATCAGCACAGGATGTGTAGATTTTGTTTTACCTTCACCAATCCCTAGAGGGCAGACTACATCAATTATCCAGATGGAAGGGAACTGTTCAACAAAACACACAGATGGCTGGTTAAAATAGATACTGTTACATTTTGAAGTGGAAAGATGTCAAGAGGTATCAGCTACATACTGTACCAAGGGTGCATAAACTGGCTGTTTGTCAAAGACATCACAGGAGCGTGATATTGTACAAGCAAGTCTCAACAACATTAATTTTGGACGCGCACCAATTTCAGCATAAATCCCTCTTTCTACTGTAAATGTCCTTACCAGAGAGAGACAGTTTGATATTATAGGCTCTAGGCTAGGCAAATGGTGCTATTGCTAGCACAGGACATCTGGCTTCCTTGTGGAATGCAAATGGGACCAAATAGAGCCCTTATGAAGAAGCCCGTTTTTGAACTCAGACAAAAGAGGAACTTAAACCCCCAAACTACTCAATTATGACTAACACTTGTAAAAGAAATTGAGAAGCAAAGCTAAAGGGCTTAATGAGATTATGTTACCCATAATTAACAAACTGTGAAACACATTTCCCCAAACTGAGAACAGTGTGGCTTTTTTTTTTTTTTTTGTGTCCGCCGTTAAGTCTGAGAATGTGTGAATTATCATCCGCACACACATTTACCCCACTTTTCAGAGTTGACAATGCAGAGCCCCTGACCAATATCCTTAATCTGCCACTCAAAATACATTTAGCCTTTGTGAGAACAAATGCGTGTCTCGGAAACATTGGTTGTGGAGTCTCTCTGCAGCCTATTAGACCCATTGTTCCTCTTTATCTGGTGAACACAGACAACCACTAAAGCTTGCATGTCTGGGACCGGTGGTGCTGTTGTGCGCATATTATGGGAAGACTCCGTGGATTGTCCTGCGGATTACAATCTAGCCCCTGAATACGACACTCAATTATATTGTTATATATACAGCACATGTAAGCAAATTTAATTGAAGAGCTGAAGAAGTAAGTGACATGATAAGCTGCTATATCAAACACAGGCGCACATTGTGCACACATGCCCTCAGACGGATGCAATCTGTGGCGTGAGGATGGTAAAATAGTGGGCTGTGTTGTCAGTCTATCAGGGCAGCACAACTGAGCACTCAATTTGACCTGCGAGATAGCACCGTAAGATTTCCCCGAATTCCTCAGACTTAATTTGGAGAATCGTATTGAATCTACGATAGTCCCCAGTCCCCATTTGCAGATGCTCGCAATGGTCATTCCAGTGTCACGTCCTCGGGGATCGACACCCAGGCCTTGGCTGAGACTGAAAGCACGACAGAGAGGCTGGGCATGGAAAAGGGAGAAGAGCAGAAATAATTATAAGAGCAACTGAGGCGTATCGGCTTGGCCTTGCCTCAAAATGAAAAGCAGGATGGAACATGATGGCACAAATCAACTGCAAGCCCATATACCCGTTTCAGTCATAACATCTGTGTAATTACATATCAGCAACCTTGTAATACTGGGATTCTGTTACCAAACTGTCATCTGAACACTTCTGGCTTGGACGCAGAATCATTAAATGTATCATTACTGTGAGAATGATACATGGTAGATGAACAGGGAATTTCAATGGATTGCAGTGACAATGGTAGCCATCACACCATCGCTTGAAATTTGGGAGGCATTCGCGGCAAACTTATTGTTGCTCGGCGAAGTGAACTATGCCATTTTTTTGTCCCTTTTATTGTGCAGAAAAAAAGATTAGAATGCACTGACAATTATAATCGTGAATGAGCGCGACAGTAGCTGAAGTGAATCAGTCTCCTCAGAGGTTCTTTGTGTTTCAAGGGCAGGCTCCAGAGTCTCAGACAGACATGATGAGGCTGTTGACTGTGACAGCTGCCTCTCCAAGCCCACCAAAGGTGTGTGATTAAGTTCCCATTCTTTTCCTAAAGAGTGGTGGGGCCATTTAGAGAACCATAAACCATATGGGGAAGCCAATAAAAAATCTTGAAAATGGACTTTATAGGCTTTCTTAGAAAGACAAAAATGGACGCTCTTAGGCGGGATACACTGTGTTGTTCACCAGTCTATTGTATGTATGAATGAGGAAAAAATCTTATGTAATAGTTGCAATAAGTACACTGACAGAAGCTTTAGAGTCACATTTTCTACTTTTGAAGCCACAGAAGTACTTTTGAAATTTAGAAAAAAAAATCCAAGGGCTCAAATGAAACCTTTATGAACATTTCCAAATACTTTTTTAAATATTTCATTCAGTTTATTCAATCAGATCAGTTCTGCTGAAATCGGGAACCTGGCTGAAACACCAGAGCACCACAAGTTAGATGTGGAGCTTGAGGTGGGGAGGTGATCAGCTATGAAGTTTGAGAGCATGACTTGAGAGACTGGCTTTAAACCACTAAAACTGTTTTTTGAAACCAGCACGCTGTTGCCATCTGAAAAGTTTAACAAGGTAACACACAGCGAAGATATCTGAGAAATGTTCCGTATGCACATTGCCCCAGTCATTTATCTCATCAGAGACTTTTTAATTATCTCATCAGAAGACTTTTAGTTCTTAAATCAATCTAACCCTGATGAATTGCAATCTTAAAAAATTTATTCACAGTCAAAACAATATTTGAAAGAAGACAAAAAGCAAACATACAAGAATGCATAATTAGATTTTGAACTGCACGTCCTACAAAGCTGGTTGTAAATGACTGTTTTTCAGCCCTCCTCTGAAGTTCAATTAGGCTATATCTTTAATGATTATAGTGATTTCTGAATTATTGCACAAATATATAGTGTTTTAATATCATATTGTTCTAGTTTGACAGTTTTGTCAAACTAGATGTTCCACTGTTTTATGTGTTAGCAGGGGTCTAGTCCCAAGCTAGCAACAATCGCCTCCGAGCCAAACAAACCACGCAACTTTAACATCTCCATGGTAACAACGATGTCTGTGATTGTGGGCACTACTATAGTGCACAATTTCTTAAAATTTAAGTTGAGATCAGACAGACTTACAGCTTCTGCAGAAGCACATACAGTTAACTAATGGTAAGTCATCCTTGCACTGTTAATACTAATAGTTCAAAATAAATTCCTTACAGCTGCTGTAAACTATTTTTTTTTTTTGTTAAAATAAGTGTTAAATAGCTCCACTAATATACAGTGTTTGGTCAATAACATGGGTCTGCCAGTGCCTCCGCTCTGCAGTAAACAGAAAGTGAAAACTTCTGGTATCCTTCCCACTTTATCCAATCAGGAGGGAGAACCCCACAAAGAGGCGGTCCTCTGTGCGCGTTCGCCATCAGGAAGCAGGAAGTAGCACTGAAATTTCAGTGTAACTGACCATGATGGAGAAGCTACCGATTCCAGTGCTCCCACAAACACAACCAAATACATTAATTGAATTAAGACGCTGCTACTGCTTTAAGGTGAGTAGACTTTGCCAGTGAATCACATTTTTATTTGCCTGTTGCACTTTATTGATTTAAATAATAGGCTGTGATGCACATGCAGCTGATTGACTGATTTTTTTTTTTTACTTTGAAAAGGAAACTGTGGAAATGAGAGAAGCAGAGAGCAAAAAAAGAGCGCCTCCTTTCTTGTCTCAGTTCATGCAGTATTCCCAAATGCACATTAATATGAAACAGTGGCTTGAACTTCTTTAAAATCTAAAAAAACACCAATTAAAATTAAAAACAATCCTCATTCACACTGACAGATAACCTTTACCAAATGAATTAGAAGCCTTGGAAGTTATTTTCTATGCTGTTTAAAATTGAATGGGAGAAGTACAACAAAGCCAACTTAAAATACACGTGGCATATGCATGAACTATCACAATTAAAATTAAAGGGATGGAAATTTTTAAAGCAAATTAGCAAAAAACTCAAATCACACTGGAATTCTCCTTTAAGTCCAAAGCTGCAGACTCCTAATAGGCTGCAGGTTTGGATTGTCACACTGACCACCCTCTCTCTCTCATGTTTTGTCTCACTGCTCTTCACTCCAGTCTTTCTGAGGAAAATAAATAAATAAATGCAATAAAATGCCTTGTAATGGTTTAAACATAGTTCTACCTAATTCAAAAGTTTACATCATGAACCAAATGCACCATTCATGTGTCTAAACACATCATTTGCCTCACAAAATAAATAAATAAACTCAATATAGAGCTTACTGTATATGTTGCAGATATTTTGATTCCTAATTTTATTTGATGTCTTTGAACCAGACACAGATTCCACACCACTTCACAAACAAGGCTTTTGTTAATCCCCCCCCCCGAAATGAATCCAGTCACTGCTATTTGCCTGCAAAGACAAATCAATTCCAGATCAGCCTTAAATTGCTTACTAGAGCATTTGATTATCAAGTTTCTGTTGGTGGCGCAATATGCATGTAGGCTCCAATGGAGCCTGAAGTAAGAATTGCAAATGCAAATAGCTTTTTATATAGGTAGATTAAGCTCATGAGAATTATTTTGATATAGTGACTTTCATTGAGATTTTCTAGCTTACAGTAGCTCTGACTGAGGTCTGGCTAACTTTATATTAACAGTGAATAGTATGCATGATCACCTGAGGGAGCTGATGCAACAAACTCACGCTGAATACAAACCACATAACTCACAAGTTACCTCCTGCGCAGCCAATCAACTTTAATGTATTGTAATGTATTCATAAGGTGGGTCAGTGGTGGCGGATTGGCCCTGCAGAAGGAAGTGCTATATATTTTTTCTTTCTTTCTTTTTTTTTTTTATCAGGAAAACTAATAAACAAATTTGTCTTCCTCCTCCTTTACTGCCTGTTGAGCTCTTCTGAGTCCATGATCTATTATTTAAGTATTCACAGCTTAAATTACTTAAATTACTTATTGAGACACGATTTTTACAGTCCAATCAATCAAGCCAGTTTTATTTATAAAGCACCTTACAAGAATATTTGTCCCTAAAGGTTTCTAAAGAGTAAAGCAAGGACATAAAACTTTGATTTAAAAACAAGATCAAAATGGTAAAATGTACCATTTTAACTAATGAGTCCAAGGTGTGTGTGCGTTTATGTTTGTGTGTGAGTGTGTCTGCATATGCATATGAAAGAGCTCGAGGGCAGTGGCAGGTCAAGTTGGTTGGCTCTGAAACCCCTGCAGCAGGTGAGGCAGGGATAACAGTGGGTACAGTGCTGATATGGTAGATTTCAGGCTGTGCTAAATAGACGAGACTTACATCCTGAAACAGTGTCTGTATCCCTGAAACGGGCGGCGATCCGTCACTTCATCATGTCATCACTAGTCATTTCATAAGCAGTGTTGACCACTGATTTTTAAACATTAAAACCCAGCTTCTGTTGCAGGTGAATAAACAGCTTATGTAAACAAGCAAATATGCAAACTATACACAAAAGACCAAAATTAACCTCATCAATGCAGAGTGAAGAGCATGATTGCAAGCAAAGGCAGCATTATACAATACCAAAGTACCACGTTTCAAAAAGCAGCCCTCTCAGCTGTCTAAATAGGATGATTGCTGCTGGTCTGAAGGGTCCTTCAACGAGAGGAGCTTCGGAGTAAAAAAAAAAAAAAAAGAGAGAGAGAGAGAGAGAGAGAGAGAGAGAGAGAGAGAGAGAGAGAGAGAGAGAGAGAGAGAGAGCACATGTGGGAGGTGCCAAATTGAACATCTCTGATTAACTTGTTTGGGTCACTGTGCTGGGATTCTGAGGTTTGTGTGTGTGTGCGCGTGTGTGTGTGTGTGTGCAAATGTACATATGCACGTATATGTACATGTATCCTGCATTATTGATTTGAGACAATGAATGGCAGATTATGTTTTCTTTAAAGCCTGGGACTGGATGCTGTTTTTTTTGTTTTTTTTATCACAGAGAAAATGGCCACTGCCAGTCAAAGGAGCCATCTTTTGTTACAAGAACAGGCTCATCCTTATTAGCCTTTAACAGTGTGACAATCTAATTATCTCCCCAATGTAATTGCCTAGTATGGAACTAATAGCGGCCATTTATCAGTTAATAGGTGGAGATATTAACTAAGGCAGACTCCTAAAATTATCAAATTGTTTTGGCGCTATTTCTCATGTAAAGCTTTGGGGCCGGAGCGCAGGATCTTCTCTTACAAAATTCAATCATGTACAACTGTATAGCTGTTTCTCTCTGTGGTATTTATAACGATATGATCATGGATCAGCGGAGGGATTCAAATTTCATGCAGCCCCTCTGTGGCAATCAGATTTAAATGTAGCATGTCACCTCTATTGTTCATATTTTAAGGAAAAGCTTTAATAAATACACGTATTTTACTTTACTAACCTGGTTCACCTGCATTATGACAACGAGGAAGCGCTCTTGTCCCTCGTGCCTGAACCGGCTCTTCGTGTCATGGATTACCATGCTCATTAAAGCTCACGTCCATTCTGTCTCAAGCAATTGTCTTCCTCTCATCAACCCCCACATGAACTCAAGCATCAAACACGGGTAAACTGGTTCATGACATTGACTTTAATGTGATTAGCCAATTATTTTCTGCAAATGGGAATTCTACAGGGGACTCATTCTTTTAAATGTGGATGATAGGAACTGGTCCTCTGCAAAATGCTTTGTCTTATGAATTCTTAAAAAAATATTATTATTATGTGAGGGAACTGAAAGCATCAGATTTTTTGAAAAAGGTCAAAGTCATTTTTATTGGGGTGTATTGTCATAACTTCACCTCAATCAGTGAAAGTTCTCTGGAAATAGTCGTGTAAAATACAGTGGAGAGAGGAAAAGAGGGAGACTCCAAACATCTATATGTTGTTTTCTGCTGATGATTTATGGCAATAGCACACAATAGATGATAGGACCATAGACTTATCAATAATGCATAAGATAGTAAGAGAAATGACAGGCACTCTCCTCGTAGGTTCTCTCCAGAAGCAAGCCATAAATTTGCAGGGCAATAATAATGACTCTTCTCAGGGAAATAAAGGCCACCCTCTGCTCCCCATAGTCATAAACCTGACTCACTCTTCCATTGGTTGGAAGAAAAATGCTTCCTCTCCCACCACACAGGAGTCATACACAGGAGGTACTTCAACCAGCCAACTTGATATGCAATCATCTCTCTTTACAGAGGAAAGAATACAATTTCAGGTTTTATATTAGCTATTTTCCTATTATGACTGTGGAGGTGGGGAGGAAAAGTGAGCACCGTCACATTGAAATGAAGTTCACTTGAACAGCTCAGAAAAATACTCAGGAAAAAAAAAAAAGATTGCAATGATTCTTCTAGTTCTGCCATTTTCCAATCTTGTCATGTAGCCTGTGCTGCAGCCCTGTGCTTTGATGTATTATAATAAACTGCATTTTTAAGAACTGCTTTAAAGACAGGTTATCCTTTGCTTATCTTTGGCGAAAAAAGTACAATGTCCTTTTCGTCTTTGACAGAACCATGTTTACGTCATCCTTTTTTTCCACTGACGATCACAGAAGATGGTTGAAAAAAATTACAGTGATCATCCCTCATAGAAAGACTTTGCTCAAGCCAGGGCCAGATTAACCAACTGCAGGGCCCCTGGGCACACACACGTTCTACTGGACCCCCGTTCCCTCCGGTGTGCACCTACACACTGTAACTCAAGATACAAGCCTGTTTACAAACAATGCAAGCATAAACCTTTTACAGCTTCAGAGTACAGCTGAAATTCATTTTTTTTGCTTTTAGCAAGTGCAAACAGCCATTTTTTATATCTACAGTTTGACAGAGGTGTAATTTGTCCTATCCCAAGGCAAGCCTTAGTTTTAAGTGGTGGAGCTACCCTTTGCTCACATTTTGATTGCAGATTGTGGCTTTAAGGAGACAATGTGATTGGTGGCTGGCATTAAGGACCAAGGCATTTAAAATTTATTTAAAAGTTTTGATTATCCGTACATAGATTCCCCCCTGCCTCACCAGCAATAAGTGCTGTGCATCTCAGTTTGATGATATTCACATGGCCTGAGTCGACCTCTGCTCCTCCTAGAACTTCCTCCAGCTGCTCAACTCATATTCAGTCACTGCTGGCCCAGAAAAAAGAAAAAAATACTTTGGGTGTGCCAGTTCAAGTGAGCCAGGGTTGGTCTACATAATCAGCTCTGGAGAGCTTCCTTTAGAGTGCGAACAGCAGGCATCAAACAGTTTAGGGTCCAGTTGTTGTGCTGAGTGCTTTGCACAAAGGGTTGCATGAGATAGCGTGACCTTGTCAGAGGGGTTAGACTGAGATTTCCTCAGAATCCCTATCAGACTGGAAAAGAGACTGGTGCACATCAGAGATTTGACACACTACAGTGACCAACTCTCATTGATTTCTTCTCAGAGTATGCACCTGTATCCTGCTGTAACAACCATTTCACATCACAAATAACAACACATAACCATGTTCTGCCTTTGGTGGAGTCTGGTTTGAAGGGCAGAATTGATTGAACTGTACCAGATTGATTGATTGTTTTGTATTATACTAGTTTTTTGACTAGTATTAACATTTTGCAATAGCACAATGGTCAATAAGAGAGATGTATACATCTACTTGCAGGGAAAAGGTACACTGCTGCATACTTCACAAATATGATCTGGCATATGCATGTCTGATATACAGTACATGTGACATGTAGATGTTACAAGAGCATAATCAAATAATTATGTTTACCCCATGCAGATGGTAATATGAACATTTGAAGGGCAAGCGTGGTTTCATCTCAGAACATGAGCTCATGCATAGAGAAGGGCTAGCAATTTCAATTACATGAACAACCACAATTTTTAGGTTGTCATGCGATATGATGGAGGCAACACAAATTGAATGGGCCACGTCAAGCACATGAAGAGAAACAAAGGGACACAGGGAAGGCAATGAATGATTGATTGCATGACTTTTAGCAGAAAATGTCTTCTCTCCAGATTTCCTCCCTTTCACAATTCTTTCAAAGCAATTTAAATAAACTATACATTCAACGTGTAATGTTTCCTTGCCTGATTCTATAATCTTATTCAAAGTAATTGCAAGAAATGCACCAAGTGGGCAGTATTATGATCCCACGAGACCAGCCACATTACAATGCTGCGATATAAAAATCCTGTCTAAGTGTATAGCTAATCATGTTAAAAAGCGATTTCATCATCATTTGGAAATAATGGAATATTATTACTCCCAAATAACTCAGATTTAAAATTTATTTCTGAGTTTTTATAAACAGTGGGTGTTTTTCACAAACACTTATGCCATAAAGGCACGTTAAAATTTACATACTGTATAAATTCCCTCCTACTTGGAAGATGTAAAAAAAAAATGGGGCTTAGAGGAATCAAGTCAGTGTAGTTTCTGTGAGGAGGAGTCATCTTTGCTTCTCTTCTGGTGTTGCCCCACTTTATTTTTTTGTCAAGCGCAATCATGGATAAGAAGGTACTGTAAGAACTTTAGCCTTGATCTTCACACAGTGGCATTAGGCGACTTAAGGGATAGCGGGACTGAAATTAATAATGCTATGATAATATTCGGAGGTGCAAATCAGCCACACAGTGGGAGGGGGTTGCGGGTAAGATGGTTTAACTGGTTTTTGAAACAACAATGGAATGTAGAGAAAGGAGCCATAACGGGGAAAATGGCAGACAGAAATATTTTGTAGGATGTGGAAAGACGTTAGGTGGGGAGAAGGTTGGGATATTGACCTGATATGAAGTTATTGTTCTTGGCTGTGCTGTCCTGGTGTTTCAGAGGTGGGGTGCACAGGGCTGGGTGGGGGGTCCCTGTTGGGGTGGATGCTTGCACCAGCCTGTGAATGCACCATGGCTCCCTTATCTTAAGTTTGACCTTGTGCACGATGACTCAACACACACGCAAGGAATTCGAGCTACAAATCAAATCATGCCTTTGGTTGGGTGGGTGGATGGCTGAGGGGCTCATGGAACCTGAATGTAAATGTGCGTATATATCGATGGACAGATAGATGGAATGCATTGTTTTTGTGCTTGGTTTCGTCTGTGCTACGTTTGGCTGCAGCAGATTCTGTTTTTCTTTTCTTTTTCTGTGAGACAATATAAAAAAAGAAGAAGAAGAAAAAAAAAGAAATGCACATCACACTTGGCATCTGCATTTAATCTCAATGATTAACACAACAGTGTGCGCTTAACCCAGACAACTGGTGACTGGTGATGACATTTTAACGGCAGAGAAAAGCCACCCATTATATCAGTGTTTTTCTTCACCTGGATGCTATGACAGAGTGCAGAGTTTTACAGTGGCAAATCTCAGGAGGAACAGAGGCAGTTACTGGAATGGAACGGTGAAGCCCAGAGCCAGAAGGCAACAGCATCTGCTCTCTCTGGAGACTGTCATCAGCAGTTTGGACTAAAAGAATGGCTACTTATGTTGAAATGCCTACGTGTTGGCTCTATTTTTTTTCCCTCTGCCTGACATTGCAATACCCTGCAATTTTGTGTCTTAATTTGAAAATTGCATGATGTGCATGCAATGACATTTGACTTAATGGGGGAATCAAATAATGCAGCGCTCAGTAAATGTCAATAGAATTTTGGAGGCAGACTGATTTGCATTTTGCAGTTTTAGAAATTATGTAGGCAAACTGTAAGCAGTTCATACTTGCTGTTCACCTGGTTTTCTAATACTATACCTTGGGAGCAGGAGGGTTTGTGTCTGGGAAGTTAATGAGTTGTTTCTGCTGAGAGAAGTATGCCTCACTCTTATCCCCGACAAAGATATAATGGAAAAGATTAATATCCTTAAAAGAATCTATTAAATGTTAAGATCAACTGATGTAAAAGGTGAGACACTCAATTTCCATTAAACATGAGGGGGCTCAGTAAATTGAAAAACATCCAGTTCAAGATTCAGCTTGGTTTTTAATAGCAGTTTGAGCTGATTCTACCCACTAAGATATTAATACTCTACTGAATAAGATTCAAAGGCCCGTTTCTCAGTTTGCCTTCTATAAAGATAATCTTATTTCTTACTTGGCTGAACTTGAGAAGTGGCTCATGCAGATAAAGTAGACACCGACCATTTCCTATTGACCTTTTCAGAAAGGAGCCGAGAATGCTGCAGAAAACAAAAACACTCAATGAAAATGCAAATGAATGACTTGAAAGGCATCTCTCACAATTTCACTTTACCTTCTTGAAAAGTTTATTTATTGGCAGTAATTTATCAACCTCACAGAGAAGATATTTGGGCGGATATGTCAACAACAAGATGATATCTCCATCTATTATTGAATCTTCAGGACTGCTTTCACCCCACTTGTCTTTTGTGTGTCACACCGATGCAACAAAACAGTTCTTGTGCATGGTGGCTCTGTGCAGATTTTTGTAAAATTACAGCGTGACTGCCTTTAGAAATATGTGACTTTTATCTACAAGAACCCCTGCGCCCTTATTGTTCAAAAAAGCATTGAGTTGTAATGCATGACACGATCTACACTGTGACATGTTCTCTGTGTCTGATAAAAATCTGCCTCCTGGGCATGATGTCATTGTAATCAGCAGTAATATCATCTTGAAATGCCATGTATTTTTTGGGGCACCAAAACCTTTTGTGATTCCTGTTATGACAAGAGTAGGCATAGCTAAAGGGAAAGCTAAATAGCAAAATGTTCATAGTTGTTCCTGAGACTGCTCACAGAAATAAGCTCTCTCTCCCTGAGCTTCCTGCAAACACAATGATTTATTGACATTTTTTCTCTGCTTGCCAACCTTCAGCACAAAATACCAACACCTTATCTTGTAGGCATGCCATTTGGAAAGAAAATCTGACATGGAATTGGACACGCATTAAGGGTAGACACATACTGCTGCCATTAGTATTTTTCCAAAAGACATGATTTTGTGTCTTCTTTATGTTTAAAGTAAAGAAGAAACACACTGCCTTGGATGTCTTTCTGAAAGCCCCATCAGTGGAGGTATGTAACACCATGGCCAACAGCCTGTAAGGGCTTATGGAGTGGGCAGCCTGCCTCGTGGCCATATCTGTACCAACCATTTTAGATTTGGGAGCCAACTCCTCTGAACACTCTTACAAACATCCCTGTTTTTTTTTCCTGGGTTAGTTTTCGGAGAGCAGCCGTCAGAACCGTTCAAGGACGAACCCGTTGAATCAGCAGTGCATGAACCTTCTTCGGACAGAAACTGGTGGTCTGCAGGTCAGGAAATCACCGTGACCGGTTGCATGTGTGGCCTAGCACTGCAAAGACGTTCGATGATTATGGATTCAGCGGTATTTGCGTTATTTTGAACAGGCTTAATTTTTTGTTGTAATTTTACAACAAATTCAGTGAGAACCACGACAAAACAAGTGAAAAGTTGAAAAAAAAGTCAAGACATGCTAGAATGATGCTCACATATTCATGGCTTTGTGGTCATCCAGTCATTTAAAAGCAATACATGTCTTTTTAAATGGAAAGAGCCTCATTACTGCACATTGCCATTAACCCCAAAGATGAGTTGTCTGATTATTTATTCCATTTTTGTTCTCTTTTCAGATGTAAAAATACACAGAATGGTCTTTTAATCAGTTGATTGAGAGACTCCAGTTTTGTGTTACTAAATGCCTTTCTAGTTTTAACTGCTGAAAAAGAAAAAAAAATGCTACCACAGTATAGACGTAATTCATGAATTGAGTGGGATTTTATTTGATGTGGCTCACTGAAACCATATGAGAGTTTAGCATATCAAAGTTATATTTCATTGTAAATGCCCTTTTGGAGAAAATCCAATACGGCTGTTGGAGAATTCTTTAGAGAGCAAAGAAAGAGGATGTTAAAAGTCAGCAGACATACTGAGACACCATAATGTACAGAACTAATGCTGGGTCAATGTGCATGTGTGATAGGAAGAGCAAGGTCAGTTTGTAATGTTCACCTGTGCAGGACCTGTAAAGAGTGATATTGTATATCACTACAGAAATGTTAAAGCTCACACACAGCATCAAACGAATCAAACCAACAAGCCATTCAGGTGTGTGTTTTATTGATCTACTAACCTCTCACATATAAATTTGAGCACCTTACCTTTCAACCTTCCAAGACAAGGTTTGCCGTTTGCAGGTCGCGAATTATATTTGTGAAAAATAACTTCTGAACAAATTGAACATATTTAGGTACTGAGGTACTGCAGCTGAATACCACATACGGTATATTGGGTTCCAGCTATTTCCCAGTTACCCATCTCTGTTTCTCACAGAGACAGATCATATATACGCAGACCTTGACCATTCATAAAGTTTACAAATCGTTTAAGACATTAATGGCAAGTTTGATTGTATATAGCATTCCTTATGCTATTAAAGATCTTGAGGAAGCATTTTCTAGTGAAGTGTAATTTTAATTTAGCCTTTTTCACATGAAGTCAATCTTTTGGGGACCTGACTATATCAAATTAACATTTGCCATGCACACAAATGAGTCTTAGGATGCTCCATAGTATTCTACACCTTTACACAAGACTGAAGCTCAACCAACATTATTAATGAATTCATAATCAGCTTTTCTGCTGGGCCCTAAGTTTGTGGAAACCAGTCCTCTTCTGTGGTCCAAAAATTCCAATATTCCTGACCAACCCCTTATGAACGCTACGAAACAGATGGGTTGCATAAAATTAAATCCTGATACACAGTATCACAGTGTTGTTTCAACATGGGCAAATCCTCTATCTACAACAAATGACTGTCTCATCTTCAGAAGCGCTTGTTTGCTCAGAAGAATTCGGCAATTTATGCTATTTTGCTCCCCTGAATGTGTCCCAAATTCCCTTCATAAAAAGTTTACTATGCCAGAGCCTCAGACTGTGGACATTTGTGCTGTGTTGTAGCGCGCCTACATCTCAAGCAGTTACTTTGTTGCTTTTCTCTTCACTCTGGGTATTCTTCACCCCTTCCTGAATTGGGAATGCACCCTGTCTTCCCGAGCAAGCATCAAAATAAAATGTGAAGTCTTTATGCCACAGTGATGGCACTGTGCGCTGCAGGCCTTGGGCATATTCTGCATGCCAGTGATAAAAAATCCAGACACAATGCAACAGTAGAGCTTACCACGTAGCGAAGGTAGGGAATGGAGGCTACAGAACAGTTCCTCTAACATACCGATCAGGGCTGATTTATTCTGAGTAACAGCATTCACCTCCCCTTATTTTCTAAGGTTGCCATTAAATCTCAATCATAGACGGATGAACTCCCCCACTGTATGTGAATGCATTACAAGAGCCAAGTGGACATGGCTGTTAAGAAAAGACTCAACACATTAAGCATCCAATTTTCCTTCAGCTCAACATGTGAAGGTGAGCTACTTCCTAATCTTCTCCTCTGCACCTGTCCTCAAAGCTCAGGTGATCTAAGGACCTGCAGTCTGTTTTTGCCCCCACATATTATTGTCCCTAATAAAATAATGCGCTCAATATATTCTTGGGTTTGTTGTAAAATAACTTTTTCATCATTTAAAAAATGCAAGCATGTCATTATACTGCTTTGCATCAGGCAGTTACTTGCAGAGCAGAAAATGATAACAAAAAAGGAAACCCATAAAAGGAAATCTTGCCTCAAGAGATAAAGGAATCCATTCTAAATGTAAATAATTGTTAATCAGGTGGTCACAGCTATGTGAATGGTGCCAGCCCAAATGATTTGCAGTTGCATTTGAAGCTAATGATCAGGTGAATTCCCACCATGCTGTGTATTCCAGAGGCAGTCTGGCTTTAAGACATGTGATACAGTCTTTACTCTCAGCCAGGCTGTAGAGGAACATTCGTTACTTAGTGCTCGCTGAGGGGGACACAGCTAGAGCGGATGCTCAGAGGCTGCCTCTCTCTGGAAGGATGCGGACGGTGAAAGAAGAGATTCCACTACAGTTGATTAAGGAGCACTCCGCATGTGCCTATAAATGCAAAGGGGCAAATGAATTCTGTGTCAGTGGCAGCAGCTCCTCAAGGAACAGCTGTGATATTTCAAAGGTGGAATTGAAAGAGCTGTAAATCTATTTCCTGACTCCGGCTTCTCTGTCATTTCTGAATCACTGGACTGTTGCTATCAAAGTGTGGAGCAGGGAGGGAGAGTCAGCGGAGTTCCCTCCTCAAGCCAAATTCACAGAGTTGTTGGAGGGGATCAACACGAGCAGCATCATGGATGGATTTAAGTCATTCTTTTGAAATATTTATATACTCTTGCTTGGGTTGCTCAGGTAAGACTTTTCTCCTTTCTGCTTTGAGAAAAAAAGACCTCAATCATATTTCTGCGAGGAGATTAATATTTCTGCATGAAATTTTTAAATAAATATTTTACCAGAAAAAATGAACTCTTGGGTCTCTGCAAATTATAGCATTTAAAATTCAATTTGCCACACAATGATTTATTGCAAGCTCTGCCATTCTGTCTCAGTTAAAGTGCGATACCATCATGCATTATCTGATTTCTTTTCCTTGATGTACTGAATACAATGAGAACCACAGTGTCATTTTAGCTCTCCGTGAGCTATTTAGTTATCTAGTTCTGTTGCCACTTTAGATGCAGAGACGCACAATGGACGTGCGAAAGGAATCAAAAGTATTTTGCACTCTAAATATCATCAGTGAGGCGAGCAGGGTCTGGGAGCATCTGCTTCATTTATACCTGAACATGGGCGTTGATGATACTGATTGTTATGAAGTGTGCATTTTTCTATCAGAGCGGATTGACAAAAGTTTACTGCTGCTGGAGAGTAAGAATACAATAACGTATTGAAATCATATTTTAAAGAAATCATATCTAAATCCGCCTGAAGGAATCATATGATTATGACATAAACAAATACATTTGAAGAGATAAGTAAGTAGTCCAATAGCAATTGCTGGTAGCTAAACCTCCCTCCAGTGTAAGTTGTTTGCTGTTGTGATGAAGTGGACATGGACTGTTTCTAATATCTAAGGTCTGAGACAAATGTTTGCATTGTATTATTTCCTTCATAGAATGCCTCCACAGCCAACCCTGTGCTATAACCAGGAGCCTGCCTCGCTGTTGCTCTATTTTTTTTTCTTATCTAAACAGCATGGTGAAACATTACAAGGCTTTTGATTCCTATTACTGCTGTGTCACTGTCACATTATTCCGATAGTGACAGACACAGAAAAGCCTTGGCAGCCAGCTGCTTCTGAAATCTTATCTTTCTTAAGTTTGATTTTGGTTTTAAGGCAGGAGCACAAGCTCGGGAGTTGAAGGGAGTCAGCCTGTCAGGGGAAATCTCTGCTGCATGGAAAAACTCCCCAGGGATCACTCCACATTTGCTGCGTTGTGGCTCAGGGACAAGACAGGGCAAACTAGGAAGAGAGGAAGCAAAGAGCTCATACTTATATAATCATGCTAATGATAAATTCTGATGACTAAAAAATCCCACAGAGGGGTGTTGAGGCCAATTATAGACTGATGTTCGGGGTGCAAAATGTTCATATTTATTTGTTTGAATTTATTTATTTTGTGCTCATGTTTCTGAAAGAGGATGTGTGTGTCTGTGTGTGTGCTTGTGAAGGACGGAGACTGTCTGTATGTGTCTTGTGTGTGTTGGGGGTGGGGTCATAGGTTGAGAACATGATGTAGTTTATTTTGACTCCACCTCTCCTGGCCCTTAGCAGATGTGTCCTGTCATGTCCTGGCTGCTCTGCCTGTGCCTCTGGGTCAGTGTGACTGCCATTCAGCTATGTCAGGCCACTTTCTATGACACCATCCAACAGCATCATGGGACAAGGCCAGGACGAACCACCATTCACATGATTGGTGAGTCTTCCAATGCTCCTGGTCTGCACCATCTGGTCAAAGCATCTGAACAAAAGTCAGCACTGAAATAAGCAGAAAATGTTGTTGTTTGTTTCCTGCAAAGCTTTGTCTCCTGACTTTTTTTTTTTTTTTTTTTTATCAAACATGGGAATTATTTCACTTGATGTTATTGACATTATGATTTGTGTTAGGAGTGCAGCACTGTTTTTGCAGAATGTTGGGTTTGCTTTTGTAAGTATTGAATTTGATTGCTTGGAAGAAATAACAGTTTAAATTTTCTTTTTCTTTTCTTTGCTTTTCTTTATCTTTGTTTTTTTGAGGTAAGGGTGCTGTATTTATAGCTCCCTCGGGATTTGATGAAGTCATTAAAGTCATTAATATATTAGCAGTTAAGCTTGGATAACCAATTAGCTTGAAAGCACATCATACACTACAATGCCTGTTTTTCATTAAGATTCTGCCGTGATAACACAAGCAAGAATTGATAACATGGCAAGATCAAAGAGATACAGCGCCATCGCACTTTCCCTCCTGAACTATTACAGCTGATATCCATGCTACAATACTTTCCTTCATTTGGATTTCTGTGATTCTCCTCTCTGTGAAATTGCACTGAAAAGAATCTGATCGAAAAATTGCAGCGGAACTTTTATTTTCAGCAGCCATATATGACTTGTGGATATTGTCAATAATTATGGACTCAGGATTCAGCAGAAGAGAGGAAACTCAATCCTCCCTGTCAGAACTTCAAAGGGAGTGGTAGCTGCATGAGCGTGCTGGTCCTTGGTGTCTGTTATTTCCTATATGCACCGCTGCACCTCAAGTCTATCAGCGAGGGGTCTAGTCAAAGAACTACAATATTGTTAGTCAGAAGACTTCCTGTTCCAACACCTTGGTTTCATTACTCATGTCTGCACATGTGTACTGGAGGTGAACAAATGCTAAAAAAAAGAGACACGCGCAAATGGGATATTTTCTAGAAAGTGCTCTCATGTCAACAAAAGGGAAATGGGGTTAATATTTCAAATGTGCGTTCACCTAACTCTTTGGGGGAAAAGAGTTCAAAGCGCACAATTCGGATCTTTGTGCATCCTCTGCTACTGAAAGTGTAAATGCCCTGTCATTCCATTTACCGTAGTATGGCTTGCCCTCACTCCTGGATAAATGAGATGCCAGTTTTATGAGAGGAGGATGGGATGCCTGTCTGGATTGATTCTGACACTGGGACATTTGTTCTGTGCTGTGTGTTGTGTGCTTGTTGGATTGGTCGGAGGATTGGGGTTGACGGGTCATGAATTGGTGGCAAGAAGGCCATTGGTTGTAGACCATTGGGCCAATCATTAAAGCCAGTGAAATGCCACGAGTTCACGGTGACTGGTATTACCGGAGGAAATTGAGATTACACAGGGCCAGAGATCAGTTGTGCCCTTGCCAATAGAAACTTAGGTCGATGGATAGTGTTTATAAAGCCAAGTCAATCACATATAATGACAAATACCTGTGGAGCAGCAAAATTGTGACCTGATGTTAAAATTCTGTTACAGAAATAGTCAAATTATTATTATTATTAGTTGCAAATTTAAAAAAAAGCCTGTGTCAAGACCTATTATATGTGTTTGGTCACAATTATGATTGAAGAGTTGGAAAAACCCATTACTTCCATTCCAAGGGAAAATAACAATAAAAAAAATAAAATAACCAACTCTTGTATGTAATGCCTCACATAAAAATTTTGTTGCAAAAGCCAATATCACCTATGCATTAGTCAATCAGTATTATTTTTTGACTGATATCTGAAAAACAACATAATTTATAATAATGAATAAAACTAGAAATCTGTATTTTTGCAAATTTAGTTATTGTCAGTGTATAAGCTGCACTTCTGCTGTTTTCACATGTTGGCCCGCTAATTGCCAAGAACGTGTGTCTGAAAGTCCATTAGCTGGACAAGCCTTGAGTAGGTCCTTGTGTATGCTCAGTGATTCGGACAAGGTGGCCTGCTTTCCACCCTACAGCTGTACTTACAGATTGCTGCCTGCCACTCTCTCAGATATGCTTAGGGCTGTTCTCTGCTTTTCTGGTACAGCCAGTGTTGCTCTCTGCGGTATGATTCATAAGGTGCTGTATTTATTTGGTGCAAAGAGCGTGAACGGTGCACAAAAGAGAACAGATTGTGTTTGTCGTGTATCCATAAAGTGCTGGGCAGCATTTTTGTTTTTAGGGTCATGCATTTGGCCACTCTCAAACAAATGCGCAGGGATATCTGTAAAAGGAATATTTTATTTGTTCATTTTACCAAACAAAAAGATGGACCTCTCATTTCTACCGGATTTTAACAAGACAGAATCATTTGCCTTGACCTTGTTATCCGTCCATTTAAGCCTTAAAAACAAGCTTTGCAAGTGTTTGTTCAAGTGTCAAACACACTTCACAAATTGCACGTTTTCGACATACTGGCCGAATAGAGGATTCATATCACAAATGCTACATGATAGAGGCTGTAATCCATGCTCCATTGTAAAAAGGACCAAAGTGTTTTGAATGTGAATAAAAAGCCTGACTGCAGTCTATTTCCAGTCGGAGAAAAAGTGCATTTGGTGACGCTCTGCATCGTGTGGATGTGTTAGCAGGCAGCGAGAGAGAGAGTAGATAGTGACAGCCTGAGGTGGACTCACTCTCTCATGAACTTACTCCCACCTACAGTCGGCCTGGCAGGGTCAAACTATTCACAACTGAAAGGTCATCAATTCCTAACACAATGCAGACAGATCTCTTTCCTCGCCGCTGTAAATGTGTGGGTATGGCTGAATGTGCATGAACAGGTATTAGAAACATATACGGTATATGTGTTTATTATATACTACCAGCAGAGATGGGCTGGAATTAATCACTATTCACCTCTATATCTTCTGTGTATCCTATTTCTTTTCTATTTTCAAACTTTACACATAAATTCATCTCTCTGTGTTATTTCCATTAAACTGCTTTGCTCTTTCCTCACACTGTCACCTGCTGTGATAGTCTTTGTTTCCGTCCAGTTATCCTCCCTCCTCACCATTGTCAGCTCTCCGAGACAGATCTTTCAAACATGGATGTATTTTCAATATTAGGCAATGGCAACATACGGTTTTCTTGTAGTATATGGCGTGCCTAGTTTCATTTATTTACGGGGTGAAAATCCCATTTAAATCCCATGTGTATCCCTTTCATGAGCCCGAGTGAGGAGTAGAGGATCAGGAATTTTTTCTGTGGTCTTGAACAAAGGAAACCACTTGCTGGTAGCTCACAATGAAACAAACATGAAAAATGGATTTTCGGCTGTCACAAACAAAGGTTGTATTCCTCCATGCACGGTTTTAGACACTGACAGTTTAATAGCCTTATATAATGCATCCTGGAGGCACATTATTTTGACATACATCTCCCTCCACCCCTCCCCTGGTCCTCCTCTCAACCATGCTCTCACTAGTCTCATCCCTGCTCCGCTGCAGTGCCAATGGGAAGTGGCATGCAGCCTCAGCCCCAGGCACCTCCACATCTGGAGCTCGCCAAACCCACTTTGTCCCAGTGTTGCTACACATGCCACAGTGACCCCTCAGGACCAGCACAAGCTCTGGAAGACCACTGACAATTCTTTTAAACGTATAAAAACTTCCCTGTATCTAGCCCACAAGGTGGATTTCCTCCGCTGTTATGACTCCATCTGAAGGAGGGGCAAAGCGTGCTCAACCGTTGTATCATATATTTTGCCCATAATAAACTATTTGTGACATTTCCTCAGCTAGCCCTGATGGATTTTTTTTTAAGTAAATGAAACTATGGACAAGCAGAGCCCCAATTATTACTGTATGCTCAGAGCTCCAAATAGGTTTTACAGATTTCAGTGTTTCCCATTTATTTCCTCTTTCAGCGAATGAATTATTCATAAGAGAGAGCTCTTCTCAGCTTGTGGATATTTGTTTAAACAGCGTGTTTAATTGAAGTTGTTCAACCAGTTCTGAGCAGGGGCTATGGTTTGTGGTCACAACGCGTCTATGCAAAATGAATTTCTGTGGCCCACAGCTTAATTAATTAGCCAGCGTTCTCTCTCTCATGACTGTGCCAGCTGTTTCTTGCCTTAGCCACTCATCAGAATCCCCATGCATTAAAAAGCACGTCAGGGCAACACTATCATGCACTGTGGCCTTTGGCCAAGTATTTCTCCAAGAAATCATCAACATGGCCACACAGAAAGGAAGCCATTTTGCATTTAGGAGCCCAACTCGAAACTAAATGCTGAGAGCAGTGCAAACAGATTTGTCCTCTTTGTATAGTTTCATTGTTCACACACTAGTCAGCAGCAATTTGCCAAGGTTAGTTGACTCTGGATCCCTGACTCCTGATAAAAGGCTTCAATTTGCTGTAATCAGAAATGGTTTAATTGATGGTTCTTCTGTACTGTTCTTTCCTTGGTAAAAAAGGAATGAAATTGACACGATTTCATTATGTTCTGTGTAAAATTCAAACCAGATCAATACAGTGCTAACATTAGGCAGTGCTTTGGTAAGATAAAGTGCCAAATGAACCTTGTGAACCACCCTGTAGTATTTAAACACTTGAAAATGAATAAGTGCTCAACTGAGTTTATGGATGACATAAATTTTTCATATTAATTAATTTCTAATGATGAGGTTAGCTGTAATTAGTATTAAACTTTCATTGTGTGTCTGGCTGAAACCGGGAGACTTAGAAAATCACCACCTAGAAAATCAAATCATCTCTTCACAGTGGAACAGGTTACAGAAAGCTGATTCCAATTCTCAGTTCACTCCAGAGCCATTGTTGTATTAAATATCATGGTCGCAGAAGCCTGTGTATGAGTTACACTGTGTGACCATTGTTCCTGTTTAATTAAACATTCATTTCCCCCATGAAACAAAAACTCAATTAATAATAGGCTGTGTCCACATTGTTTGTAAATATTGTATCATGGAATGCAGAAGGCCAAAACTCTCCCATGAATTCCCAAAATGAAAATAGCAGACTGTCTTGTCTCGTGTGTAATGCGGATTGTTCCAGCTAACATTTGCAAATTTGCTCCCTGCCAAGAGAAAGCAAGCTACCCGACCGTCTAGCCCGCCAACTAGCCCACAGGGGAGGGGTGCAGATGCTCATCCACACAGCTAAACAAAAAAAATAAATAAATACATACACACACACACAGTAGCAAGGTAACTTTTCATGTCACAGGGCGTTCACTCCCTCTCTGATTGGCAACTCTCCTCCGCTCCCCGCTCCTGGGACGATGAATGGTGAGATTTAGGCGTCATTTCGCAGATTTTGTGATCTGACTGCAAGAAGCATCATTCACTAAAATGTGTGTCAAAATGAGCCAGCAGATAACTAACCCCCTACAAATTTGGGACTGATATTCCCCACCAACCTCAAACTTCATCAGAGTGGGGAACAAAAAATGACTTGTACTAATTCATCCTCTGTATTTATAATGGTGAAAATGGGACCTCATTTCCTTATTTTCGCTTTTCTGAATGAAAGGAATATTTCTTCTTGCAGAATGGGAATTGTGCTTGAAAGATAATTTTATATGGCATTGCCTTTGTGGTTCCACTGGCCTATTTTAAATGCTTGGCAGGATTATGAAATTCATTATCATTACTTAGACCTCATTAAATTGAAAAGAAGCATCTCAACTTCCTAATTGGTTCCAAGGGGGAGGGTACTATGAGAAATAAGCAAGGTAATTAATAATGGGTTTATCAGGCTCTATTGCAAATTTGAGGCTTTTTTTTCTGCCTCTAATATCTCCTTGGTGTACCATCAGACTTCTTGCATATTTAAACTACAGATCCAATTACCTTACCTAAAGACATTGGAATATGCATGTGTGCAAAAGAGTGTAATTGGAAAAAAAAATATTTTGCCAACTCTGAACCATATTGTCGCAGGAGGACTGATTGAGTCATTCCAGGTCATGTCTCATACTGAAAATTACAGTGCATGTCATACTTCCTTATAGGCTGCTATAATGATCGAATAGACGTATCTTATAATTCAATAAAGTTTTAAAAGACTAAGCGGTAGCAGAATGGAGAAAAGCTCTATAATATCTTATTCAAAACACTTTGCATTGTACTGTAAGCCGTGAAAATATCTTGCTATACCATAAAACCAGCATCTGTAGTATTTCCAAACTGAGCGCTGTGATTAAGATGTGATCAAAATGTTAATCATCTGACATAATCTGTGCACATCATTCTCATGTCACACTGAATTAGTAAAGAACCATTTCCTTCAACTCCAATTTCTGGCACTGTCAGCTTGTAAGCCTTACATAATCATTGCTTCCAACCCATGAGAGTACATGTCATACTGAATGAAAGGTCATTTAGGCATTGTATTATGCATTGTTACACAGTTGGCATGTTGCAGGCACATTAGTATCCTGCATGGACTGTCTGGCCCAGCCCTGAGAGGGCCTGCAGCCACATCAGAGCCGAGCAGCTGTTCTCTGACGCCTCTTTGACTGGGGTCTATCTCTGTTTCCTTTTCTTCACAATGA
Organism: Holocentrus rufus; assembly: GCA_900302615.1. Classification (NCBI taxonomy): domain Eukaryota; kingdom Metazoa; phylum Chordata; class Actinopteri; order Holocentriformes; family Holocentridae; genus Holocentrus; species Holocentrus rufus. Next base: position 94,622 of record OMLF01055988.1, read on the forward strand.
ATGTAGCTCTTTCATCAGGGCAGACGATCTACAAATATGAAATACCAGCTCTGGACATTTGTCAGTTAGGGAAAGGGCTAGATAGAAGGACAGGCACAGCTTGACATTTAAGAGTGAATGACGACGCCTTGAAAGAAGACATAATTTTACATTGTAATTTTTCTGTTTGCTCAGAAAAACCCGGCGCTAGGCAACGTATGCCACACCAAGATGGTACAGATACAGAAGGATGCCTTTTTTTATTATTTGTTTTATGGACATGGAAGCTGTTGTGTGATTGCTGTTGTACAGGACTCCGCTGTCACGCTCAACAAGCCACATATCTCCACCATAAAAAGCAAATAACCATGGGCGTTTTTTCATATACGGGTCCTACTCCTCGAGAGTCTGAATATTATTTCATGCCCCTGATCAGTAGCATTCTTACAGTGTCCTGGGCTTGTGCTGTGTGTGACAACAGAGCGGACAGGCTTTGAGGCTCACATGCAAATGGCAAACCCATTCCCTCCTTCTCCCCCCTCCGCTTCCTCTGTTCCATGCAGTTTTCATGCATCTTAAAACAACACCAGCCCAGTTCTCGGAGTAGTCATTTTGCATTTCAGTAAAGTATCACACATCTTGAGTGGCCCCCTCTGCACAGCACCAATTTTATTGCCTCCTTGTGTTACACACTCTGTCAAAACTGCCAGCCATATTTCATGGAATTTCGTATTTTAATTTGTCTTGGCCAGGGCTTTTTTTTTCAAAGTGGCACTCTGTATTTTTCCTATGGTCGTCTTAGTATGCTGATTCTTTTCCCTGTGTAAGATAAAGGCACACACATTAACAAAACAACAACAAAAAATAGCTCACCATAGTTTGATGTGCAGTACATATTTATAAAGAAAAGCCTGTATTTGAATTATTGGTACCTTTAATATTCAAAGCAGCACTAAAGCACCGTCAATTCTCCAAACCTGCATTATAAATTCTTGAACTTGACATTTTTTTTTTTATACAATTTACACAAATAAGCAGTTTTCCATCGCCTCATCTGACAAATTATTGTTTTTGATTGTAACAAACATACTCTATGGTTTTGTTTTAGTTTTTCTGCTGGGAAACAAATTTGTCATGAAAAACATACAATTTATCAAACAATATTTGCTTCCATGTCACTCACTTTCCCCCCAGCATTTAAGTCTGGAATAACAACGGAGCTACGGGGACTTCAGATGTTTAAACAGAAGGAAGGGGGGAAAAAAACAGTCACTCAATTTGACACCATGCAGTCACAAATTTTGTGCCTCTCACTGTCTTCCATCTGCATTAATTTGACATTCTCTAATCTGGTGGCCCCATTACCCGTCGGTGACAGAACTGCTGCAGCCTGCTGGCTTGAACGTCTGCAGAGAGTATGAACAGAGAAAGTGGAGCCTATTATGGGTCACCTTGGATGCATTTCCCATTTAAAGGTGACAGGCATGCTGCTCTGAAACATGGGCTGCTGTGGTTTGGAGATCAGGACCTGCTGTTTCTTCTAAATGAATTGTTACAGCACCGGAGCTGGAGAGGGACCCTTTAGGGTAGAAAATAATCAAATACATGTAATATTGACTCTGAGCAGATATGGTGTTATTTAAATGTCATGCGGCTATCCAGATACATAGTCACGCAGCACTTTAGCGCGTGTTTCTGTATGTGTGTGGGGGTGTGTGAGGACACATATCCAGTAAGGGGTGTACACACAGTGCCACTGGCTGCCAATCATGTGGATCCAAAGCCCCAGGAGAGAGACAGGTTACCTGCTAAATTGAGTCCCTTAGGCTTTCCATTAGGATGGTATATGGAGTGCAACAGTGACTTACTGTCAGTGCTGTCCATTCAATATCTGCCAGCATTTTGAGTAAAAGTCCCATATTACACTTTGATAATTAAGTAAGCTGTACCCAAACAGTGGATGGTGTTCACAGAATCTGTAGTAGCGTGTATACATATACAGGAGAATCTTTGCATGCATATATTCATTTTGCATGCAAGTTCTACACACCTACTATACCGGATGACTTGAGCAGATGGCAGAGGAGTGTTGCCATTCAAACAGTATACTTCTATCAGCCCCTCCAGAGACAACCTCACAGTCTGTGCTCATTACAGTAGACAGCAAGTCATTGCATACTTATTGCATCGTGACATTTCTATTGAGACGGACTGACCATTTTCCTCTGTGCAATAGCTGTTTCATCACTTGCGAAGAGCCGTTTATTGGTCCCATATGAACTCAGCTCAAATTCATTAAGCGGGCCGAACCCCAGATCCGCCGAGTTTTGAATCTGTTTCCTCTGTCTATGTCATGCCTGATGTGACAGAATTTGCCGTCATCCAAACTTGCATGTCCATAACTCATCGATTCCGATGCCACGGTGTTTTGCTTCCAGTGTGAATCACTGTACAGGAGACGGGCGACTCATCTGTATTCACTCTGCAGCCAGACACTGAGACACTGGTGATGCCAGGTGTTGTAATTTGTATAGATAATGGTATTACAATTAAGTACTCTGACAAATTCGACTCGGTAAACTCGGCAAAGTAGATCTTTTTGTGAAAAGTCGTGACTTACTTACTGTCACTGTTAAATTTACACTGCTACATTTTCAGGATAACATCTTGAGTCGCAGAAATATAACAAATTGCTAGTCGCTTCATAATAGGCAGAGTGCATGATAATTATAATCGTAATGTCCTAATAATTTGGCTCTTTCAGACCCAAAAATGAGTTGTGACCTGTTGGGCGCCGGCTCTAGGTGGTCACCTCCCTATCTGACAGCCTTTGCGGTGCAGAGTAATGAAAAGGGAGCAGCACAGAGCGCGGCAACAAAAACAGGGCAGTTCCAGTCGAGACCCTCCGCTTCTGTCTCACCTCTGACCCCCTGGAATGACAATCTCTGTGTGACCCTTGTTCCCTGTCAATCAAAATATTGCTGGAGAGATGGCACACATGCAAACAAACACACACACACACACATAAGAGCACACAATGGGATATTACACATACTCTATGTCTCATCCTCTCTCTCTTTTCTATTTCTCTATATATATATATCTATCTTTTGCACGCTCTCTCTCAGACACGCACATACACACGAACACTTGCCGAAACTGTTTGTCATTTGGGAGACTGACTTTGTTCACAGTCATTGATAATGGGGGGAAATGGAATTAGAGAAAACAATTATACCCTTGCATGGCTCCAGCCCTTACCTGATGAGAGTATTCATCGCGAGCCATGTTATTCTCCATCTCGCTCTGAAATATTTATGATGCAAAGATGGGTTCTCGGAGCATGCAGCGTGTTGTACTCGCGGGCTGAAACCATGGGTGAACTTGAAGAGCGCTCATCAGTATTGCATTACTTTTGTTTAAAGATACCCAGTACACCTGCCAGCTGGAAATACCAAGCTGATTTGCATTTTTATTTGATTTTAATGTATTCTTCAGAGGTGATGATTTCCAAATATAGAGTATCCCGATTCGTTGTTCTGTTTGCTTGCAACAAGCAATGAGAGTTAATTCTGTTGAGTAGTGTGTTTTTAATAGATCAAAGAGGAAATCTGGGGCTGTCTTATGCAATTAAGGAGATGCATTAAGAAGAGCAAACCCCTGTGGGCTGTTGTTTTCAAATGATGCCCCACTGCTTCCACTGGTACATCATGATTAACGTTGCGCAGACATGCCCTTTTGTTGAGTGCATCAGACAGCAGGCAACATTCTCCTAGACTGGCTACAGGATCTGGATATTTTCAGTTAAACCAAAGGCTGTTGATGTTTTCTGAAACGCAGCGCCAGGAGTCATGATAACCCCAAGAAACTTAACAGACTTGGCAAGAAAGCGGGGGGGAGAAAAAAAGGAAGGTTTCCTAATTCTTTCCTCCCCTTGATTTAAACTAAGGCAATTAATCTTGTGTCTAATCATTTAAAAATACCTACACTGATTAGCACCTTGAGCCATCTCCAACTTGGCACTGGTGTTGTTTTTTCATAGCACTTATTTACCTGGGCTCACATAGATTTTAAAGCAGGTATGCATCAAGTGGAAAGAATCTCACACCAAATTAGGTGCAATTAAGTCACGTCCGTCACAAATTCTGCATTCCAAGGGAATGTTGAGTCCTCCAGAGATAGTATGAGAAAGCACATGCACTGCACAAGCAAAAAACCTGTCTGTGATTACTTCTGCTAATGAAACGTGGTAGAAATGAAAGAGCAGAGTGTGAGAGCGAGCCCGGCGATGATACGTCTATCCAGGGGGTCAAGAGGGGCTATGTTGGCTAATCCCCTCAGGAGCTCACATGATGGCTCAATTATATCTTGAAACTGACACAGAACTCTCTCTCTCTTTTTGGAATTTAAGCTACTTTAGTGCTTAGCCTGGCTTTGGTTTGGCTGAGAAAATGTGGGTTCAGACATTCATGAATCTAAAAATTCAGTCTCCCTGAAGAAAAATCCTACACAAGGCAGTCGTTTCCACGAGAAATTCAAACTCATTACATAGTATATTGGTAAATCCGAAAACTGCCTCCCTTACATTATAAACCACATTATTCTGTCATGTCAACTGATACTTTCAGGTCTGGGCTTCAAAGATAAACACTAGCTTGTGAGTTACAGTGGTTACAGTTCCTTATTTAACATGAAAAACTTCAACTGAGTAAATAAGTCCAACATCTGCTTATGATTAGTTGATTATTAATGGCATATTCATTGTCACGGCATATCTGAATAGGAACTAAAGGGTCACAAGAACCAAAACAACCCTCTATAAGCAAAAAGCTATGGTACATTTCATAAATCCACAGCTCACCATCGAACAATATGCCCATCCAAATTACTTTCACAGTTGGCTTGATACTAAAATATCGCCTCTCTGGCGCTCTTGCTCTTTACTTTTCAACTCTGGAAACAACCTCCTTGACCTTGTCTCATGCTGATGGGTGTAATTGTCAGATGGTCCTTTGCTGTTTGCATCGGCTGTGTGGAGAGTCTGAGCGCAGTGGGTGGGAGAGGCCAGTGGCTGAGGCAGGGTGAGACGGGTTAAGGGTCCGCTTGGTCCGGTCCTCTCATCCTTTAGGGAACAGTTAGTGGTTTGGTGATAATTGCGTGGTGCAGCCAGAATTCATATTCATGATAACCCTTCAAGCAGGCTTCTCCTCTTGCTAATAGATCTGTCTTTTTTTCCGGCCTGCTCTCTCACATCTCTCTGTCATGACTGTACATTCAACAACCCTCAGGGGCCTCACTTCCTCAAAGAGTCTAAAGCACAAGACCGGTTATTCAAGTTTAGAGCCAAAGCGGGGTAATTGCTGCTATTCTGTTTAATAAACCTGACTAAACCTGAAGAGAACTCATTTGGACCTGAGAATGTGTCTTAATCCATCAATATTGGCCACAGATCTCTGAAATTCTTATCAAACCTGAGATGCTGACTTAATGTAGTTTGCTGTCTTTTTTTCTTATCAGAGGGGGGAACATGTGAAGTAATTGCTGCTCACAGATGCTGTAATAAGAATCGTATAGAGGAGCGGTCGCAGACAGTCAAGTGTTCTTGTCTGCCGGGCAAGGTGGCTGGAACCACCAGAAACAGACCCTCATGTGTTGATGGTGAGTATGATACTTGCAGAGCCAGACATAGACAAAAAAAAATGAAACAATGCTATCATAAAGATGCATGAAGAATTGTGTTTTGAAAGTGTTTGCACTGCATCAAAATTCCCGTGCATCAAGGAAAACAGCTGTTTGGATTCTTACTTCAACAAAAACAACTCCTGAATATATTAAATTAAATCTTGCTAGGAATTACACAAACAAAATTGCTATTTTTGTAAGGTATGGAAATCAGTTCAAATAAAAGCCTATGCAGAGTCAGTCAAGCAATGCCTTGTCCCAGATAAGACTACCTGGGATAATGTCACATCCAAAGTCTGTTCCTGACAGACAGAAGAAGATATGTGCAAGTGTAAGACGGTGTTAGTATGCACCCAACAGCAGACAGTCAAGACAATTGCTGCATGTCGCACACCTCAGGGAAGAGTGATAAATAAGAAATAAAGAAAAACATGTACGGTTAGCAAACAGCCGCAAAGAGGTCACTGATTACACTGATACCTCCTAGATATTTCATGGTGGTTTTAAACAGACGCTTTGACAAACACGTGCTACAGTGATCTTGCAAGGAGCGAAGTCAGTGCTTAGGTCTAACACTGCTAAAATGTGTATTTAGCTTTAGGGAAACCTCTCACCGGCATGTTTTTTTTTAGCTTAAATCTCTTTGCAAATATCACCTCGATCTCTGAGCAGAGTGAGGGAACTGGAGGTCGCTCCACGCCGACTTGATTCTTTTCATCTGTCACACATTACAACCCATTTACTGTCTACTTAACCTGTATTTAAGGCAATTTTCTCTCCTGATGGCAGAAATATGGCCTGCATTAAAGTCAAGTCACAGCCACACCCACCAGCCCACTCACTCATTGAAATGTCTCAGCTCAGTCTCTTTATGTGAGCATGTATAACCATATCATAGTTCTAATAAATGTAATCCACTTAAAAATGTTTTTGCAAGTGTTCTGAAGCCTACATTACACATACAGCAAATACATACTGAAAACACTCTGATAATAATTAAGAAGCACCTCATAATGAGTATCCATTCCAAAGCTGTCAGGCCCTGCCCTCTGATTTTGCTCTCTGTTGAGGTGAAAGGTACCTGGGTCACCATTTTCTCTTGTCTTTGTTGCCTCCAGCATCCATAGTAATTGGGAAGTGGTGGTGTGAGATGGAGCCTTGCCTGGAGGGGGAGGAATGCAAGACGCTCCCTGACAACTCAGGCTGGATGTGCTATGCCGGGAACAAGATCAAAACCACCAGGGTAAGATAACCTCCCTTGACCGCAGGAAACAAGACCTCATTGCAGAACAGTGGGAGAGAAATGTACAAGCTCGCTGTAGCACCGGCAAAATAGCGTAGTTATTTGGATTGAATGTCACAGCGAATTGACTTGTTAACAATGTGTGCTAACCCTTCATTGTTCTCCTCCTTTCCCCCCCTGTCAGAACACTCAGCCATACACAACATCAACATATTAACACTTTGGGGGACAGGAAGAAAGGGAACAGCTTTGGCGTAAGGGTTAACTCGCAGGTCAGCCACCTCATTTACACCTGTACACTGTTACACTGATTACATTCTCTCAGATGTCATAAATGATAAGCTCAGTAATGTGCAAAATACTATTTGAGACTGAACAACTGTTATTAATGTCTGCAATTGGGTAATTTTCTTCCTTGCTAAGAGTTTCTCCTATTTCTCATTTCAGCACAGTCACAGGACCAATTCGTACAAAGACATTCGACTTACGTTGCTTTTAGAAGTGTGAATACTTCTCAGATTGAAGTGTGAAAAGATGTAGAATACATGAAGTACATCCTGCTCAAGGCTATTGAAAATACTGACGCTCCGAGCTGCCTGTGGGGAACATCATCATAACCTTGTGATGGATATATTTTCATCTCAATTTTTTTCTTTTTCTTTTTCTTTTTTTTTTTTTTTTTTTTTAACTTTGAGGTGGAACATGAATGTCAGTGCATTTGGATTAATATCTGGAGAGCATCTGACACCCCTCCTCCGACATCAATAGACAGATATCTACCACGAAGCATGGAGCTGGAGAGAAATACATTAAAGGATTGGGTTGAGCAAGTACAGTTGACAGCCCTCAGGTTTTTTTCAAATATTGTACATAAATTGTTTGTCCTTTCATGTGTACAAGAACTTTGTTTATGATGGTGGTGAAACATGATCATTCAAGTCCCCTGAATGCAGTATTGATCTTCCCTGTTCTTATCCGCATAACCCAACACAGCCAAAGGTTGACTAGTGCAAGGATGTACATTACGTAGAAGAAGTAGATCTACTCCACAAGGATGCATTCTGACCATTGGATGGAGAAATTTTTCAACGTGTGTGTCTTGATACTGTACATTCTGCCATTTGTTTATATGGTATTTGTATGCCTTTGCTCACCTCTTAAATGGCTTTACCAATTGAATTTGGTCAGCTACCCTGAAAACAGTTGATTCGCCAAAATGTGATACCAGTAGGTTGTTTTAAATCCTTGAAATGCCTTATTTGAGTCAAATCATTCAAACAATATTGTATATAAGAAGCATCCATTGATATGTGCTAAAATCATTAAAGTCATTGTTCCTCTTATTAAGTGTATCTTTTCCACTGCCCTCACAGTTTACGTGAATCCTGATGTAGCTTGATGGCATAGTAAATGTTGGCTTTAACAATAACCAACCCCAAAGGAAAAATGATCTGTGAATATGTTTTTTGTGATTTCATAGAGATGTTATACCTTAGATTGGGTTTCAAATGAAGTAGTGTTCATCTTATTTCATTATAGTGGATATCAGTAACATGAGTCAATAGTAAGTGATGGGGTTTTCGACCAACAGAGCATAATTTGACTGTTTTCTTCTTGTGTCCTGTGCCCTGGCATGTTTGTTGTTCGATCTGCATTTTGGATCTTGCAGCATAAAAAAAGTGTTGCCAAATTACATCTCACAGTCCAGTGTCCATGGTAGACACATTACAACAGCTTGTCTAAGATGGCAGAAGCAGGACCTTCAAATGACATGAATATACATGCACTGTGTTAGCCTTTGTTTTGCTGCTCTAGGCTGTTGCAATCTGAGCGTGTATTTGAAATTTCCTGTCTAACATGGGATTGCTAAATGGCAGTAATGTGTGCAAGATGGCAGCAGCGGCATCTCATATTCTGTCAGTCTTCGGAGTGGCTCTCTGGGCTGCTGCTGCAGGCTCTGATGTCTCACATCAGGCTGCAGAACAGTGAGAAATAAGACACAAGTGATGGTGATGTGCCCTGACTTCTTTTATGACGCACCAGGGACGTCATGGGAATTGAGGCTCCCACGGGTCTTCTAAAGACACATTTCATTCAAAACACTCAGAGAGTCTAGTCATGCTCCATGCTCTAGACTTGGAAGTCCCTGCCCGGTTCTGTAAATTTCAAGGTGCAACTCATGAAGGAACAGAAAATGATGATGGCGAGTGTTGGGTGTGAAATATCTCCTATCAAGAGAAAATCCCCACACACTGATCATTATCTGCCCGAGTGAGGATCAGCGCTTGAGTTGCCATTTTAGTAGCAGTTTCTAAAATGTATCGCATAACTGGCGTGGACAGCGAACACTGCATCTACACAGGGAACATGTAGCACACGGCAAACTGTAAAAAGTGCACACACACTGTACGCTATAACCTCGCCATACAGCAAGCAAGGCAAAAAAGATGAATACACATTTGCCATTCTTTCCCATTGCATCAAGCAATTGCCATGATTACCAAGTCTAATCACATCCTCAAACCAAGAACTGTCTCCACTGCCCCTGCGGGATTCTGGGATTTCAAAGTCAAGGTAACGCAGCCCAAACTGGATTCTAATTAAAGTTGACATCAGGTGCCTCGCACTCCTTTCCCCCTCCTCCTCAGGCTTTCATCTAAATGATTCATGCAGAGAACACCAGGCCTTTCATGCCATTAGGACCTCACAAAGGAATAATAACTTGATCACACAAAGCAAACATAGACAGATTTACAATGACATCAGCACAGTGTCTGCTGCTTGGCTTATATCAAATTATGTCAGAGCAATATTGTGGCACTCAACTGATGTTTGTGTTTTCCAGAGAAATGTCACACATTCACGCTGGCAAATTTGAAAGATTAAATTAAATTAGAGGGCTATAAATGGTTTCATAATAGAATCATAATGCACCATTAAGACAAAGTAGTACAAAAGATTAATTTCCAGCATGATGATTGAATAAGGTGTGACCTGCTGTGAACCTGAGATGATTGCTTGACAATGAACATGACAAGTGTGTGTTAGCCATATGTGCTGGACTGGCTCACTGACCTTGCGGAGGTGGAGGAGTGTAAGTAATTCAGTGATGCTTGGATGCAACATTGTCACTCTGGATAATAGTTCAGTGCCATCAGGGAAATAGGCTTCCTAAAGGAAACATAAAACTGAATCCCTCCTTGAAACTACAGAAGATACAGGTAGACGAAACAACTGCTGAACAGAAAGAGCTGAATACTTTGAGGTTTTTTTTTTTTTTAAACTGAAAAGAGGATTTTTGCCTTTGTGAGACAGCTTGCCTCGACTTAAAGATTAGCTTTTCTTGCCTGTTGTCCCACTATTGTGAGCAACACAGTGTATAGTACATAAGAACTACAGGTATGCAAAACAGGTTTGGCAAAATAGTTTAGGTTTTTGCGAAGCTGAAGAAGAGAGTTATCGTGAAATGAAAATGCTTTCAGTTCCTTCCGTTCCATTCGGGCTTTATGTTCCTGTTAATGATATATTTGAAGCAGAAATTTGAAACAATTTTTCAAGCCCTTGATGGGGCTGAAAAGCATTTCTCTGAAAGAAATATAAAAAAAAAACAAAAAAAAAAACAGGGCATCCAAATTATGCAAACTTGCAACCTGGGCTGCAAGTTTGACTTTTAAACAATCAAAACATAAAGGCAAGTGATTTTTGGAGAGATCGAAATGCATTAATCCGACAGCATTCTCCAATAATTACTTTATAATCCCATGATGCCTATCCAATCCTCCTGTTGGATAATAGTTTGCTTATCACTCAAGCACTATAGTTAAACACTTCTTAATCAGGGTTTTGTTTGTTTGTTTTCATAGTAGGTTATGACAGCATGTGAGTGTCATCTGTTGAAGTGAAGGACGTAAAATGAGCAGCGCCTGAGTCTTGTCCAATCCCTCTCCCTGGCTGCGGTGTCTTGCTGTAGGTTATTTTCTCCTCACCACTCGAGCCTCACCACTCCGCTTGACTTTAATGGAATCTGACAGTAAATCACAATTACCCATACAAGACACTTTAAAAATAGTTTAGGAAATTAGGCTGCCCTAATCTGAAGGTTGAGCACATGGCCCGTGCGGAGCAGCATTTTGTAAGGGCACATAGTCGAAAAGTCCCTGAGACATTTCAGTCTTGAGTTAAGAATTAAATTTTTTTCTTTTTTTTCTCTAAAGTAAGGGGACATTCTGCAGCAGAGAGGATAATTTTTCGTTTTCATTATCTTCTTATGAAGAAAAAAACATGTTCGTGTTCTAAATGCAAATTTCTAAAGAGATGTTTTCTTGGAAAAGTTCAAAACTGAAGTTCAATGCAATCTCTCAACATGAAAACAAGCAAACGAAAAAGTCTCTTCTATAAACCCACCTTGATATGAGAGACTAAAATTAAGGTTTAGTGGTGTCAAGGTTTGTTGGGCTGTAATTATTTCTGAGACAAATGAAATAATATTGTTATGTTTTAGAAGTTTTCAGCAGTGGAGGAAGGGATTTGGCACATTTTCTGTTCACCTTAACAAGCTATTTAGTTTTTTTAGAATATCTGACAATAATTGAAAAGTTTTGCAAAAGACATGAGCTAGTTTCACTGTAGTTTCAACTTGGTTTGATAATTTTGTATAAAATGTAGATCTTGAAACAAGGCAGAATGAATAGTGTCAAGAGTATGATGCTTGATTCAAGAAAAAAAACCTTGAAACAAACTGATAATGAAAAATTGCCTCAGCCACTAGAAGTTTCTTCAACTTGTCTTAGGAAAAGATTTTAAAACTCAATAAAACATGAAATGACTTGATAAGATACATCTATTTTACAGTGCATATGATCACCAGCCATTTTATAAAAGGTTAACCATTAAAAAATAAATAAATGAAAAAACTCAAAAAAGAGAAACTGCTTTGAAAAAGGTGATGAAAGCATTGACAAAAAGGGATATGCCTTGACAATGATTTTTTCCCCCCTTGTTCTGGAGAAAAAAAAAAGAAGAAAGCTGTAATTTCCAATGCGTCAATATTGACAGTGTAACTCTGAGTCCCAGTAATAGTGGCAGCTTCATTACTTTTACACACAGCCATGAGGCACGGAGATACAGTATGAATGCATATGAATACATCACACAGAGCTGATAACATTAATATTGTCCAATTAATGTTTGTTCATTAAAGCGTAATTGTTCAGCTCTCTGTTTTAATTACGCAAAATGTAATCTCTATTCCAGATAGTATGCATAATGACAAGGCAAATAGATCAAACCTGTGAGCCATGACCAATTTCATTGAGTCTGTTGTTCTGAGTAGTCTATATAGTTGCCTGCAGTAAAAGAAGACTAATTTAGAGAGAGGGGGGTGGGGTGAGGTGAGGGGGTTGTTCACCATGTTTGCATTTTTTTCTAGGTGTCATGTCTAGATGAGGACAAGTTGTTAAAGGGGAATACAACTGAATTTCAGCCGTGTTTTCCACATGCCTCAGGATAGTTTTTGGTTTTCTCTGCGTGAACACAAACTACTGTCCCCAGTAAGCGAGTAACAAGAGAGAGATGTCTGCGCTGACACCAACAACCTGGCAACCAATATCAAATAAGCCGCCAGAAATTCAGGAGTTGTTTGTGATTCTGGTTTGAATCATAAGAACCAGTTCCAAAGAAATGTTCAAACCTTGCTCAGACCCTTTGAAAAATATCTCTATGTTGTAAATATTCTATGTTGTATTTCTTGCCTTTGCTCTGTCTGGTCTGCAACAAGTTCAGAACAACTAAAAAAAAAAAAAGATCCTATAATTCCTATCGGCTGGATTAAGTTTGAATTTAGGATGTTTATTTTAAGAGTAATACATTTTCCCATTTATACAGTTTTTTTTTTTTTATCTTCCCAAGGAGCTCTGGTTTTAATTTTAGGGATATGGAACTTTTTTTAAACTGACTGCCATAAGAATGACATAAACCTCACTGAGGTGTGAAATGCTTTGCTTTATTTCATTTAGACTTTATTTGACCAGGTTAGTCCCATTGAAATAAAAATGTAGGGAAATGCAACTAAGAAGGTACACCACAGTAAAAAGAGACACCACAGTAAATATATATGGATTTATGTTTCTTTGTTGTGAAATAAGAATTTTAAAAAACCCGGTATGTTTGTGGAGAAAGTGAACACAGGAAAGAGTGCATTGGTGATAAAAATCTGGAAGCCAGGTAACAGCTTGTTCAAAGTACTGACAGGTCCAAATGGATTCATCTTCTGCAGCTCTAACAGCAAGTTGTAAGTCAGTGAGGAGATGTAGTTCCTTGAGTAGCTGATCCTCCCAAGGCTTCCCTTTTCACCTCAATCCAAATTTAACAGGCAGGGGATCTTGGGACCTTCAACTTTAATGAGCTTTGCATTTCTGTATAATATGAATACATAAATAGAAGACAGAGAAGCTTTGGAAGAAGTGCACCACAGACTAAATTTGGAGGGAAATAGCCTACCAATTCCTGAACATACTGCTGTAATTTGCAATGGTATGTGAGATCTAACCACAAAAAATATATATCTGTAACAATGTACTATCAAACTCCAGATAATGTCTCTAAAATATCTGATGGCTTCTTTCCTGAGTTGGTTAACATCATAAACATCATTTTGCCTGCATTAAACAGAAGCTTCAGTTGACACTGTACAATATCAAAAGCTACAATTTCTCAAGAGTTTTACTAAGTATAACTGTAAAACAGGCAAAGACTGAATCATCTGTTTTTCTCTCTCTATATAAATACTGAGTAAAAGTGGCTTATGGACAACGTGAAGCACCATTATATATTAAATGCTACGTTTTTATTTACTATATTATAAAGTTGTCTACTCTCCTAATCAGTGATGTTGTTAGTGAAATTCTGCAAAACAGAATATTCTATACAACTGTTATGAATGAGAGACCAAATTTTTGGTTTCAGCAAATGTTACACAACAAACTCCTCCATTAAACCATGTTGCACTATGTAACTTAAAGCACCTCCATCACACTACCAGTGTGGCGTAGCTCCTTTTATGAACCTATCAAAGTCATGTGATGTGGTTGACCACAATATTTCAATAATTTGATCTGAGAAGGTCTGTCAGTCTAAGTAACAGGATGTTAGCAAACCACAGAACAGGCCTAATGTGTGTTTTGTAAACAGCACTGTTAACAAACCACCCTACAGTGTTGTGTAATAACCATTTAGTGACTCCACAAAATGGCTCTCCCATTCACAACAATGGCATAGGAACTCCCTTTTGCAGAACTTGATGACATCACAGATTAGGGGAGTGGTTATTTAAGCACTACTGATGATCTGCCGCCACAGGACACCAATGCCAATGACATGGCACTCCTCCTGTGTATTACTGTGATTACACCATAATTTCATTATTAATTCATTACTGAGTTTTTATGATAAGCTCCTTAGAAAATAATTCTGGGAGGAAAAGTAGTTCCAGTTACAGCGTAGTGTGCTGGTTTTGTTGCTAAGCAGCATCAGGAAACGGAGGCTCGAGATAAGCTACAAACATTTATTTGACTAGGCATGTAGTGCTTTGCTACTTTTAAGTGCAGCTGGTAGTCTGGCGAACTGTAACTGTGCATCAGCTGCTACAACCCCATAGGTAAATAGTCAATTTGTATCGGCTTAGTTACAGGTATCAAAGCTAATTGAGGCAGAGTGATACATATATAGAAATACGGTTGGAGAGCTAATACCAGGAGATATTGGCAATCATCAGAATGCCTCTCAGCCAATCAAAATGTGAGATTGGAACTGCTATAATTAAGCTTCAATCAGTCCTAATTGAAATGCCCAACACATTGGAATATCATCCTGTGAGTCTTAAACTAAGTGGTGCTACCTTTTGAATGCATCGCCAGTGTTAACATTGAATAATCACCCTGAATCATGTTTACATAAAAAACATGGCCTTGCATAATTTGCCATGAACTGCAGGACATCTCAGTGAATGGTGTTGCCACTACCACAACAATCATAATGAATAATTGCGATAGATAAATGTCGAGCAAACTGCTTAGAATTCAGCTGCTTTCAACTATCACAGTATGCGGTATTCATACAAGTCTGACGCTTCGGAGGGGATGATTTGCAGTCACTGTATTTGTGTTATTATAAAACATCTCTTATTGCAAAGGTAAAATGCAAAATGTCGGGCTGAACTCAGGAGATAAAAGAGTAGCAATCAGGGTGGGTCTACAGAGAATATTATTCATATAAAAAGGACAACTGATGAAGTGGTAATAACAGTAAACATTCTGTTCTGTTAGTGGCTGCGATTTGCTTCAAGGCAGAGAATCTCCAACGTTTCCCATCATTACTATAACCGGAGTCCTCTCCACAGGAGCACTCAGTTTAGAGAGACAAACAAAAGCATGATGTAAATACTCTCGGCAGTGAAGAAGCTCCTCTTCTCTTTTCTCTCTCCTTTCTCCGCGTGATTAGCATTTCAAACAGTTTTTGTTTTGCATCAGAGTTTCATGTTTGTGTGCATGCCATCGCAGCCTTGCAGGTAGTGGCCTGTCCAACCAATGGAGCCGAAAAGCAGGCTGTGTGTGCGTACAAGCGCGCCCGTGTGTGTGGTGCCTCTTTGTGGTGAGGACTAGTCCAAGGGGATCTGACCTCTTTAAAAAACTCCACAGGACAGCGCTGCCTTCAAATGCTACATAATCATAAATTTCTCAGCATTTGTGGTCTTCTGCTCTGATCTGTGGAGAAAGTCACAAGCCGCCGACTGGATTCACATTCCACCTCGCGAAAATCCACAAAATCTCTTTTTAAGTGTCTGCCAGTAGGCCCATCCAAACTTTGATTGAGTGCATCTCAACGTGCCCAGCATATCTATCGCCGAGACAATGGTACAAACATTCGCAGGGGCTGCGCGTTTGGATCTGCCCCTCAGCCTCAAGTGGAGGTTGTTGTTTCATCTTAGCTGAGGTCAACCGCTCATAGATCATCCACTCCATTTAATTAAATCCCTCAAATAATTGCCTGCAAGTCAAAGGAAATGAAAATAAAAGTGTCCAGGTAGAGGTTTCTTGAGTTTACTGAAGAGTGAAGAGATATCCAATAAAAATCAGTATTGTTCTTTGTTCCATCTGAAAGGGCTGACGGGGAGTTCACTATGCTCCGAATCCAGTGTCAGTTGAGGTGACTGCTGCAGACCCGGGCAGACTTGTAGTGACTGGGAGCAGACTGAGTTTGTCTCTCGCTACCGTGCAACCTAAAAATAACAACATGTGAATCCACAACAGTGAAAAGGTTCTATTCATTTCCATCATACATTTTTGAGCATATCACACCATTGATTTTAGCATAATTTACAGCAGTTGAAACTAAGCTTTGTCAGATATTTCATGAATACTTAAGTGCTAAATTCTATTCTGTTAATCCCTATTCTATTCTATTCTATTGTCTTATCATTGTATTTTCTTTAGTTTTTTTTCCTGTCATTCTATTGTCATTCTAATCTGATGGGCCACACAACTAATTACTGCTGATAGTTGTGAGATTGCAGTAGATTTTTATTATCGGCCGCATCCCGCCAGTGGTCACTTTTGCCTCCGTCCACTGTAAATCGATCCTCCCGGGAATATTTTGTTTCATTTCAACAAACACTTATGAGAATATACAGATTTTTAACATTTCTGAATGCAGCGGTTCATCCTTTGGCCGTCAGATTTAATTACATGGGTTTTAGTGTTCCGTATTTGATAGTTTACAGCTTATTTCATGTTTGTCCTCTTGGCCCCATCATTCACCAGATTATGGAATTAGGCTTGCTGAGCCCACTGTGCCGGGTGGAGAGCAATAGTGTTGATATGGCCAGTGGGACTGGTGATTATGCCTGATTGTGGAATCTTTCAACATCAAAGCAGGGCTCAGTAAAATAAAGCTTTATGATGAGCATGCACAAGTCTGTCACTGCCTCTTTGTAGAAAAGGAGGAGATTTAACATATGGTTGTATTTAAAAATTTTTGCCTCGCTGGCAGGCAGGGCCTAAGGATGGCCATGTCAGCCTGTCCGTCTGTATGTCCGTCCATTCAACCCTTTACTTCAAGGCACCATATCTCAAAATCTATTGGGCAGATTGGCATGAAATTTGGAGAGAACATTCATGCTCCCCAGAGGATGAACCGTGTCAACTTTGGTGAGCTCATGACCTTTCCTCTAGCGTCACCCTAAGGCCTAAACGTCAACTTTGCGTAGAATATATCATGAAATGCAATAAGTGGATTACTGTGACATTTGGTGAGTGCATTCATATTCCCCGAAGGAAGATTCCTGGTTGTGGTGAACTTATGACCTTTCATCTAGCGCCACCCTCAGGCCAAACATTTGACTTGTACAACATATCTCTAAATGTAATGGACAGATCGCCAAGTAATTTACTGAATGTACTCATGCTTCCCAGGGAATGAACCCTATCAATTTCGGTGTAACTATCACCTTTCCTCTAGCACCACCCTCAGGCCAAAATGTCAGTTTTGATATCTTGCAGTTGATTGGGCAGATGGAATTTGGTGAGCACATTCATGCTCTCCAGAGGATGAACCCTGACAATTTTTGTGACCTCATGACTTTCCTCTAGCGCCACCCTCTGGCCAAAATGTACAAATTCCTTTCTCTCACTGCTAGCATTCCCCCAAAAATGCACCAAGCCAGTGGGGCACCAGTGGTCGAAGTCCCATGTTTAAATACATGTCTTGTTGTGTTGCTGTGCTGTTTTCTTCATAGACTTCTAGTGTAATTGTGACTCGGCCAAACACAGAGCCTGTCCTCACCTTAGTGGTCTTGATTTTGTTCCCAGAGATGCAAGACCAGCCAGTGAGATCAGGGAGAACTCGACACTCCTCCCCCTCCAGACATGGCTTCATTTTACACCACCACTTTTGACGCACAATAGATGCTAGAGAAAACATACCACAGCAGAAGGTCACTTCAGATGGAAGGACTTCAAAAGTTGTTTGGAAAAACATTTCAATCACATATCACTCGTAGGTCCTTGACAGCCCCAGTATCTGTGGGCTCTCATGAAACTGACTCTCCTGACCTTTTACATCTTTGCTTCGACAAATAATATATTCATGTCTGTATATTTCCAGTTCAAATAGATGGACGAGTATCTCAGTAACAATACCTTCCACACAAGAGGGCAGAGCCCTTGTTGTCCCTGCCACCTGTCCTGGGAAGCAAGAACACTTGACTGTTTGAGAGCGTTCTTCAATCTTGTTCTTATTGCAGCATCGATGAGCAGCCACCACTTCACAAGTCCCTGTCCTCTCCTGTGATGACCCTGACAAAGAGAATTTGCAGGAAAGGGTAAGAAGTTTTCATATTGACTTTTACAGCCTGTTTACAGCTTTGGTAGTCTAAGTATGAAATCTACAGATGTTAGAGTTACATTGCAGCTATTGCCAAACTATTAGATGTTAATATTAAATAAACAGAATAATCTCAAGAGAGACAAGCAAGTGACATGGAGCTATTTCTGATGTTTCTGGTGCTACAGCACCACCAAGTGGAGAAAAAGCTGTGCCAGTTGTTCCATAGTCAAGAGCACAATTGTATGTCTGTGCGGAAAAGCAGGCAAAAAGCACGATCTCAGCTTAATATGTGAATATGTACAGGTATTGGCAGCTCTCATCAGTATGTTAATTTACCTGGAGCCACTTTACAAATTGTTTGAACAGAAATATTTACACCCTAGTCACTGCCACTTTAAGGAAGAAGGAAAGAAAGTAACTGGAAGTTGTTTTCCATTATTATTGTTCTACTGATGGTATTGATTCTCTCTGATCCATTTAAATTGAACTTCCAATTGAAGAGCTGCACCAGAGTTAAAGTTAAGGACAAAGAGAAAACCCTATGCATACTACTGTCAGGGATTGCTTTAATTTGTAACCAAGGTGCCTGCCTTGCTGCATGACCAACAACACCTGCAGGAGTGAAAAGTTAATGTATAATGAAAGTGGTGTTTAAAGTCAAACAACAATCAAAACAGGATAGAAAATGGAAACATGTAATTATCCCAAACACAGCCAAACGATTCACTGCAATGAGCGCTGCACAAATTTCGGGTTTTATATTCAAGTCATCCGTGAGAGATTGCTGCACTGGTGCTGTGTGAAAACGAAGGCCCCCCTCTGTCTTTCATACAGTATACTGCTGGTTAGGAATTCACAGTAGGCCATATCAACTGCATTCATTCAGTTGACTGTCAGCAGGCGAAGTGCATGGTAAATCACATCCCTCTTATGAGTTCTTGGCATGAATTTTCTCATCTGAACACTAAGTTGCTCTGAGTGTCCCAAAAACTAGACTACTGTCTCCCATCTGATTTTAACGAAGAGCAGATATTCTGTGTTTCATGATCCTGTTGTTTAAACAAAACACTTTACAGGACAGATCCTCTGTTTTCATATTACTGCAGCTACACATATCTGTTTTCTTAGGGGACTGGGACATTAAGGTGACCAGGAGCAGTAATGAGTCTCTCAGGATGTGTGGCCTGGTCTGGTTGGGTCTCACACCTACCTGTCTGTCCTCGGGAGCTTTGGTTGCCAGTGGACACTAGTTGGCTGCAGAGACTTACTACACAGAGAAGGACGAGGCCCCAGTGTAATGGCCGTGCCAATGCATCGTTCAGCTTCATGTTGCCTGCAGTCAACAGGTTGACACAAATTAGTACAGAATTAGGGCTGCCAGGATCCTCTTTTGTAAAAGGGCTGTAGTTTTCCCTATAGCTGGTAATGCAACAATGTTCTGATTTCAGTGCTATTGATATCTGTCCATAAGGTCCTTGCAATTACATATTTTCAATCAGGATCCTCATATGACCAAGGTAAACCAAGGTAAATTAAAAAAAAAAAAATACCAATGAAAGCCTGATAATAGAAAACTTTGAAGGCCAGCACAGCTTGACATGGGAGTAGGTCCATGCATTAAATTCTGACTCATATTGTCCCTCCAGCAAACTTCTTTCTCTTCAAATTCAAACACTCCCTCGGAAACAAGTTGTAGGCTATTCCCAATGAGTCACAGCAAAAAACTGGGACATGGACTTTCATGTCAAATTACAACAATGACTAATGCAGGCCAAAGATGACATGAAGTGAAACATTATTGCTGTGTTTAATATTTTACTTGAGGCCTTTTGACTAAACATTAATTCCTTGTAGAGTTTTAAACGCATTACCCATAATAGGTATTTCTAGGTAATATAGGCATCATTCTTCATTATAGCAGTAGCTAATTATTCATGTGACCCGCTAACTCTTTCATACTTGGGGCAGCACACTATTACCGTAGCCCACATACCACATCGAGATTACACCAGGCCTCGCTGCTTGTTATGTTTAACATTGACATTATTATGCCTGACCCGCTGTATAAATACAAGTGAGAATCTGCTTTGATGAATGGACACCCGGGGCTACACAACAATTGCACAGAGCTGTGATTTTATTGGCCTCTGACTGGCAAATAAAAACATTTTAATCTGCATCTGACAAGAGATAATAATGAGAAAATGTAATAATAGTTCAAACAGATTGGGTATAAATCACATAAATGAAACAGGATACAACACTTGGCTCGATGTTACTGAGCTGAAGAGAGCGGTCATTCAGCGCTTGCTGCAGATAAATAAGCAGAGGTTACATTTTCAATGAAAGGGAATCAGCCAAGCCGACTGTGCTATATGGACACTTTGAAAGTAACATTACACATTAAATCACATACCTTCTCTGGTCACATTTTAGGTGTAACTGATCTGAAAGCCACTGCCTACAGCGTCCATCAGCAATTTATATAAGCCATGATGCTGCGCTCCACTTAGGATGTAAAAGTTTGCAGCACAGGTGAGTCTCCACTTCCTCAAGTTTTTTAACGAAGCCGGTAAAAAAAAATTATTTTGTGAGACCGCCAAACCGCCCGTCTACCGCGAAACAGCACCCCAAAGCGAGACAAACATCAGTCAACACTTGGACTGATGAGAGATACCAGGATTCCCGTGAAAGCTTGCAGTTTTTCTACATCTTCGCTTCTCCCTGGTGTCAGCTCTCAGGCAGGTTGTGAGAGATGCGTTGGTCTGTGAACACAGTGGGATCTCTCTGACTTGCCAAGCCAGCCGGCTCCCCTGTCATGAAAATTAAAACTTAATCAAGAGAGAAACCATCTGTTTCCCAGACTATGCAGCCACTTTCATTAACACTTAAGAAGCTTAGGTGCGTATTGAGCACAGTGGCGTCTGTTTTATCCATCCACCCAACAACAGTGTTGACAGAGGGGCAGAAGCTAGATCTCAGGATACCAAGTCCCAGTTTCCTTGTCTATCTATCTATCTATCTATCTATCTATACACACATATTGTCTCCAAAGACGAAAGGGTAGCCTACATAAATATTACCTATCCTTTTCTCAGCTTGAGTGAATCACCCTTAGACTGATTAAAAACAGGCTGTAACAGACCAAATAACAGATGTCCTTCCAAGTCATAATAATTTTAGCTTATATAATTTTAAAAGCCCTTTATGTGGGTGGAAATAAGATGTGTGTGAACAGAAATGACAGCGATCTGATGGTGTGGTACAAAACAGGCTGCCTCTTGGGGTACACCAGTCATATTTTACATAAAACTTTATTACAGCATACTGCACATCATTATTCTCGCTTCACTGACAGGGAAAAGAACTATGTAAAACAACACAAAACAGTGACAAAAGGAGTTAACAGTGTTATTGATACAAAATGCTGCTCAGTTGATTCCACCTCGATATTGTAATTATTCCTAAAACCAGCAAGTCTCACTGAACACGAAGAGAAAAGTGAGACTGATTTGATTTTAGTTACATTAATATATTGGACATGATAATGTAACGTCACAACAGCTGTGGTGAATATGGCGTCGGCGTTGTGCTTTACTGACGGTTCAGGTGGTGAAATTGAGCTTGAAGAGAACAGTCTGGGGTGTAGTGACGTCTGCTACTGCTAGTTCCTGTCCGTCTGACAAGCCCAGCTCTGCAGCAAAACAAAAACACATTCCGAATGTTAAATCATGCAGGTCAGCAGGTACAAACCTCGCTCGCTTCTGACAGGCAAGGAACGTCTGACTAATTGCATTTGAGCACCTTTCAAAGTTTTGCAGAGGTTCGGCCTAGTCCGTTCTTCAATGGATTTGACAGACTGAAAAAAAAAATGACATTGGCAGTTCAGTTTTACAATATGATGTCGACAAAAAAACATGTAACATTCTCAAAGAAAAGTGTATTACCTGCAAATACAGCGTCTTATTCTTCCCCTCCAGAGTTGTGGTGATAGCTGGGGATTTCATTTGTCTGCAAAAGATTTTGCACAAACTTAAGAACTGTATATGCCTGATCAACATTTTTCCCATGCTATCATTACAAAGCAGTGCTTATTTTGTAGTCGGTAAGTGTGTCTTATTTATGACTCACAGAGAGGAGTTCTCCGTCAGATACTCTAAAACCTCCTGTAATTTGGCAGAGGGAGGGAACTGGAGATCCTGAGGCACCTGACTGCAGGCCGAGCAATTCTCCTGTCAATCAAACACAGGCAAGATGACAAGAGAGGAGGATGATGAAAAGAAAATGAAACAAGCTATGAATGAACTCTATTAGGGCTGAAGAATTAACCGAAATATTATTGAAACTGATATGGAGGAGCTGCAATTTTTTGATAAAGGTAAAATGTGTGACAGAATACCATTATAAGTGGAATATTGCAGTGCTATAGAGACGCCCTGGTCTACAAATTTTATGTTTGTTTTGTCCAGACTGTTGCAGAAATCCCATCATTTTCAGTGAAAATGAAAATTACAATGCAAAAAGGATCATTCCTACTAAAATGGTGGATCAAATCGTAATCACAATATCTGTCAAAATAATTGCATTATGATTGTTTAACCATATTGTTCAGCTTTAAACTATATAGATGCAAATTAATCGCTATGGGTCAGTTCTCCATACAAAACTGTTTAAGTATTGTTACACCACTGACAAGAAAGTTACTGAATATTTATGGCACAACCAACCTTTCGCTCTGCTTCAAAGGTGTATGTGTACAGTCCATCCACATCGTTAAACACCAGGTAATTATTTAAAGGAATATATGCACTGCAAAATAAAACATGGTGTTAAGCAATGCTCATCTGAAACAACATCATCAGATAATTGGAGGAACAAGTGATCTGAAAATATGTCTGTTACCTTGAAGCAATTTTAAAAACTTCAGTGGCACAGGCAGCTATGGAGAACATAAGTGCAATTAAGTCCCATTAGTTGAATCTTATGACTCCTAAAATAGTACATAGTGCTTTCATTTGACATTTCATCAATCATCTTACAAAAAGTATCACACTGTATCTTTGCCTTTAACATCACTGAACAACAAGTTACTGCTTCAGACTCTTACCAGCAATAACAGCATTGGTTGATGCCACGGCAGGGATGATCCGCTTCACAACTCCTGTGGCACAAAAAACAAGGAATATGACTTTCATTCTAGTACACGATCACCAGGACTTGCAAAGAAGACTGCTGTCAATAATATGGAAATTCCAAATGAGGAATCCGGTCCGCTGAGTTTACGTTTAGCGATGAAAAATCCTGCTGTTTATTTCACAGGTTGTTTCTCACCTTGAGTCAGTCTGTATGTCACTCCTGTGATGTTAAATTCCGCAGCTCTTTCCTGCGCCCTCTCAAACACCCACTGGATGTGCTCTGGGTTGTCCCCATCTAAGGCAGTGTCTATGTGAGGGAGTCATACGAGCCTGACTGTTATCACCCATTACAAACCAGTAGGACAAATGCACCACCTCTCTCACTGGGATAACTTGAAAAGGGCAACAGTTACAACAAGATCTGTTTCATTTATATCTGTTATAGTTATAAAAGGTGATGTTTTGTATGTTAGCATACCTCCAAATGGTTTTTCTTTGGGCCAGTGTAGGATTTTGGCATATTCGATGCAGTGTTCTGGTAGCCTTGGCATTGATGCAATGGTGCACATGGGGAAATTTATCTGGAGACAAAAATTAAGATTATATCTGCTATTTTAAAAACTACTACAAGATCACAAAAAGGAATTCTGCACAGTGAAAATGGCCACAGACTAAGATTGTCAATGTTGACAACTAACAGCTAACATGAAATGCTACCTCTCTCAGTCTCAGTAGTATTCCTTTAAAGACTCAGAAACATATCATTTATTAATATGGCTTAACACTATTTGCATGTTTCTTTTTGAAACCTGACAACAACAGGCAGATTTTTTCCGTATTTTAGGGCCTGAGATTGGGGATTTCAAGTAGTACCCGAGCTTTAACTTGCGACTATAACCAGGGCCCAAGCTAATTGTTATCAGTGCTCAGTGAAAGTGCGCAGTACCTGGGGTGGATACAGCTCAAGTGTGCAGTCAATGCATGCCGTCATGCCAGGCAGAATGACACGAGCGTTGCCTTTGAAGCCCTCCGTCCCTCCGTCAATAAGGGGGATGATGGAGCTCGGATCCAGAACCCCGTCCTCATAGCTCAGCAGGGAGATCTACAGCAGGCAGCATCAATCATAATTTAACTCTGATTTAATTTGACTAAATCTGTGCTCATACACTTCTAATATATCTGTGCATTCATGCATGTACACATAGAAGACATTGAGATAATAAACACAAGAGGAAATGCATACCAGCATTCCATTCATCCAACGCCTGGCAATGATGGAGTCCAGTCCACAAACGATGATGTGGAATTCTACACAGACAAGCACAACATTTAAAAGCATTTCGATTTCTGTCCTGTTTGTTATATATACTGGGCTGATGCACAGGTCTCTGTTATACTTACGTCTGTAGAAAGACTCATCAAAGTCTTGGATCTTGTTAAAGTGACTGTGCATGTCATTAAGAAGGAATAAAAATCCTGAAGAAGATAGTTTACCAAATGAACACTCTAGGCCTAAGTTCAACGGGTTGGCATGAATTCAGTAATATTCTACAGCAACACTGAGTGTAAACAGCAGCTGCAAAGGATACGGGACAACTTTACATCCAGGGATGCGACTGTTGATAAAGTCAGCAGCCACTTCTGCCTTTGGCCGTCCAACATCTTTGGGCCTAAACAGATTCGTATCGGGGCATGTGAGATGCTGTTTGTGTACTGATGTTACCACTGTGCTATTGATATGATGCTACAGGCATAAGGAGGCAATTTCCGGTGAGTCAGTCAGGGATGAAACGCTTTCTTTTACTCATCTATGATATCTATGTGCTATCAACTTTCATCTCAGTTTACAGCAATTGAGACAACAGATGACTACAAATCTTGTCTGCACTTTAATGAGTAGTATATAAACACGAAAAGAAAGGAAAAGTTGTATTATTGTAAGAAAATTAATATAAAAATTCAACAAATGTGCACTGGGAATATACATAATCTTATATTTATTTTTGACCAGCTATTTGTCAGAAACCTATGGTAGCATGAAAGCTCAAAAGAGGACAAATAAAGGGAAAACATACCTGAAAAGAAACTGTCTGTTAAGATTAGACACATCAATAGTGTCCATGTCAACCACATGAATAAGACGAAACCCAGACAGGGCCTAAAATAAGACAAAACCACAAAAAGACTTACTACTGAAATTTCCAGAATATTTAGTAAAATAGATTTAAATAGATTTAACCTGTCGCCTACCAGATTTTTGAGAAGTTCACATCCAAGTCCTCCTGCTCCAATGACCAGAATCTTGCATGTCTCCAATAAGAACTGTAGGGACTGATGTGAACAAAATAACAACAGCAAAAAATCAGTGTCATGTTTGCATTTAAATATCTAAATGTTGCATGCACAGTGCGAAGCTTGGCCTGAGCAGACCGCATGACACAGTTTAAGATACGAGTGGCTTGCTTTTCCTTTCTGTTAGTGTTTATATCTCTTTCACCTCAGTGCTTGGCTCAAAGTCAGGATGGGTGAACGGACCAGGTCTCTCCAAAAACTTCTTCACATGGTTCCATCGGCCATCCCACTCACAGCCACCATCCCTGTGTCCACCATCCACGGCCATTCTGGACCCACAACAAAGATGCTCTACTGACCATCAATCAGCAATGACAATACATCTCTACATATTCAGTTTATGACAGATGTGTTACTCTTTTTATTGTTGTTGTTGCCAATATAAAATTATTAATTAATTACTACAGGAAGTCAGTGCAGACTTGGTCCGATTGTAAATGTCATGGGAACTGATGAATAAATGTATGTAGACAAAAAATTATCCTGTGCAAGTAATTAACTATAGGTATCTCCAGACTATTTCATTTGCTGTGCAAATGTACCCTACAATAATCATGCTGTTGTACTGCCGCTGAACCTGACTTCTGACAAACTGGTTTCTTGTTAACCTTATACTGCACCGCAGTGGGTTTGTCGCTGCAACCTGTTTTTTTCTTGCAAGGAAGCTGCAAGGAGGTTGTTTGCAGTGCATGGTCTATGCATTGCAGTTTTGTGCACCTGCTTTTCTTGTACACATAAAGCAAGGTATGACTTAAATAAACACTGGGAAGTAGCTGTCAGTCAGAGTTCTTATTTTTCCTGGCCCAGCAGTCGCTGCTCAATGTGCAACGCAAACCTGCTGCCAGTCAGAGACCTCTATTTAGCATTCGTCACTAACTTCTCGGTCAGGTCCTCTATTCGCCTTCTTTTCTTCTCCCTAGAAGAAGAGAGCAGGACAGGGTTGAATCACGGCGGGTTTATGACAAGCCGCATGAGTTTTGGTTGGCTAAATTGACAGTTTTCATCCATTGATACTTACGGCTCCACAGCATCCGCCATACTTTCACGGTCCCATGTCCTCGATGCTAAATGTTGTATTCACGCGCGTCAATACAGCGCTCCAAATAGCCGCTCGCGCTGTACCTAACACATTAGGCTGCGCAGATGCGTAATTCTCAAAAAAATATTACGCAACTCTGATCTTCGAAGATTATCCACTCAGCGTCTGGCTCTCGCGAGAATCTCCGAGAGAGCACGAGTTTTTTGACCCCTCATCCAAGCTCGTTGATCAGCTGGTGTGTCAAAATATTACGCAGTGTGTGTACACACTTAGCGATGGCAAGGATGGAGCTTGCACCACTTAGACCATGGGATGATTTCTTCCCCGGAGCGGACCGCTTTGCCAAACCTGACTTCGCAGATTTAACCAAGTGGAACAACAGAGTGATCAGCAATTTGCTGTACTACCAGACAAATTATTTCGCCGTGGCCTTGGTGGTTTTCCTCATTGTAGGGTAAGAACTGCGAGCATGCTAGTGGTGGCTAACAGCTCTGCTAGCTCATTTAATTGGCCTGCCTTCTGACCCACACCCATAGTCATGACCACTCAGGCTATTTGTGGTGCTTGTCATTATTGTACCACCACGTCCTGCGGTTGTTTGTTTTACAATCATTTCCTTTCCAGTGGATTTGTATGGCCTGTAAACATTTCTGAAATGCGCTGACCATCGTCATCCTCTCAGCACTTTATTTTCAATAAAAGTATGTTATAATCAGCTTCATTTGTGCATCAGCTATTCCTACAATAGTTAACAGGGATGACTACTCACATAATAACGTTGCTCTCTGTATAATAAAATTACCTAGTGGGCTACTGCATCTGTATATTCAATGTTTTTGTGAATGCTTGGTGATGACAAATATGCTACAAGTTGGCCCAAACTGCCTTGTTCACTTAGCATTGTTGCTAGTTGTTTTGATAGCTTGATAGGCTCCTTTAAATAGAGCGTGATGTCGTGGAAATCCTGAGTGTAGGCCTTACTGCAGGCATCTAAGCCCTCATACGGTTTAGACCAAACTGGCGAGAATGTTAGTATCTGCTGTTCCAACCAGCAGGTTGTGCTGTTCTTTCAAAATGTTTTTACCCAGTGGGAATACATTTGATGTGTTTTAATGTGTCTGTGATCAGGTTTATGAACCCATTTGGCATGTTTCTGGGAGGAGCTGTGGTGACACTGGTCTTCATGGGGTCAGTGTGGGCAGGAGAGAACAAGGCCATGATCAAGAACTTCAAAAGGAGGAACCCCACTCTGTTTGTCATCGGGGTCATGGTCACCAGTTATTTCCTGCTGTCGCTGTGTGGTGGAGTGATGGTCTTCATCTTTGGAATCACCTTCCCTTTGTTGTGTGAGTCTCCATTTATTTTGGAGGGTTTATTGTTTATTTTTCAAGCTGGAATGTCTTGTTCTATCACAGCTTACCATGTATAATGGTATATGTGTAATTCAAGTCACATGTTGGACTTATGTACGTCTTGGAAACATACAGCAATCACTTTTTAAAACTAAGTTAGTTTATTTGTTTTATTTTTTAAATTTCTATATAGACCTAACCAGCCACATTTCCCTTAGCATTTAGTTAAGGTGCATGGTTTGGATGATGACTGCATTATAACCTCAAGATATAGACTTATTCAGTATAAGGGATAAAAAGAGAAATCCTTTTTTTTTTCTTTCTTTCTTTTTAAATAATTCCCTTCAGGTACTAATCAATTACACTCCCACTTGTAGTTAATATTCACTGTTCTTGTAGAAATGGATTTTGTTATGTGGAAAAGCACAGAACTTCACACATTCTTTCTCCTGCCTCCTGTCTTGCCATAATTTTGACTTAAAAATGTGAAAGACTTGCAAACTTTATGGCATCAGATATGTAATAAGTAATGGTCAAATTAATAAGTGTGCACAGCTAAACTGCCTCACAATAAATTACCAATTCCAGATGCGAGAGAATAATTTAGGGACAACTGTATACTGTTTCAATACCACTGAGAAAGCTCGCGGACTGCTCTTTTGTAGAGTTTGCATCATTCGTTTAACAGTGGATGAGGAGTTTGTTGATTAGTAGAGGCCAGTTAAGTGAAAGATAGCAGGGTGAAATGAATTGCATAGATTGCATTTATCTTAAAATGCATCGCAGGGCCTTGGCTCTTGTTCAAGACGTGAGGGTTTTGTCTTTAGCCAAGGCTGTGAGAGGTTTCCTGCTCTGAAGTTGACAGTCAGGAAAACTGTCTGACTGTAAACTTAGTGCCTTTAAAGCATGCCTACCCTAAGATGAATATCAAGGTCTCTTTCACCCTATAGCAAATTGTGTTCATACTTGTTGGCTAATGCTATATGTTAAAAACTGTTAAGGGGGATGGTGAGTCACAGAGTGATGCATAATTAACGCTTTTCTGCCAGCAACAAGTTTTTCCAACCACTCTCATTCTGACTCACTGTATGGATTGAACAGCATGTATTACCTATATGTCAAATAAATTCATGCCAAAGAATAAAAATAAAAAAAAAAAAAGAGCCAGCACAGTGTGTGCTGAATACATTCGTAATTGAAACTGCTCAGAATATATTTAGAGCCAGTCAAAGTACGCTTTGTGCTCAGCAAAGTGGCTCAGATAACTGATGGGTTTGGTTCTTTGAACAAATGCAGCAGCTGTAACATTATGGTGGAAAGGCAAGTCAGTCAGGGCAGTCGGAGCCCTTCCCAGGAGGCCTGCCCACTGCTGTCTCTGTTGATGGGTTGCTATGGATTGTTGATCTAGACAGAACCGCATTTACTGGCTGATGTCATGCATTCAGTATCTGCCTGGCAGGGGAATAAAAATATTCTTCTCCTTAATCCCTGCTTTAAAATCTGAGTTGTGCAATCTAATCTACATTATTTTCACATACATTTTTTAAAATCCAGAAATAAACAACATGTTATTGTTCCTGTAGTGATCCTGATCCATGCCTCTCTGAGACTGCGCAACATGAAGAACAGACTGGAGAACAAGATTGAGGGTGTCGGGCTGAAGAAGTCACCCATGGGCATCATCCTGGACCTGCTGGATCAGCAGGAGGAGAGAATGAACAAGATTCAGGATTTCATTGAAAGCAAACTTAAGGAGTAAGGGGTCGAGAGTGTGCCAACGAGTGTCAGCCTCATACAAAATGGAATCATGTTTCTGTAGCACCATCCCAAGTGTCAAGTTTGTATCACTCCTATAAAATTATTGATGTTTGCATTCCCATACTTATCATCCAGACTTGATTTTGTGTTATGTTTTAATTTATTCCCTTTTACATTTGTTAATACACCCTATTTAAAGTCTATAGAGTGGTTTACATTAACGAGATTTGCACAGTCACTGTGTTGATTGGATGTTCAGAGGCACTGGGCACAGTTACCAAAGGTTTGAGCATTCCTGTGTACATCCTGTGTCCAAAAGCATTGCAAAACCAAACCCAATACACAATTCCATCCTTGAGCTGTCAGCTGCTGACAGTGCACTTCGCTCTATATGATGATTTCCAGAGACAGTGTTTTTTCCACCAAATCAAAGGTGCATGTGAGAATGCAATATTTATTGCACCTTGACGCAATCAGATATAAAAGTAGCTTGAAGAGATTACTAATTCTGCTTGTACTAAAATAAAAAAAATCAGATCCATTCAGTTTGCTACCTCAAAACATTTGAATATATAGTATAATTTTCTTCTCACCAAATCCTCTAGATAGTGCCCCAACACTCATTAAACTATTAATTGCTAATTAAACAGCAATAACTCCCATCTTGTCACTTCAAGATCTGTGGGAAAAGGTTTCTTCAGATTGGTTTGGTTCTGATATGAGACCAGTTTGCCTCAAGAGTTGATAGGTCATGAAGGAGGTCAAAAAGTTTTGTGCATATGGTTCCTGACCATACAGGTTGGCTTGAGTAAATACCCTCTGATCACAGCTATGCAATATTGAAAAATGAATGGCAAGTGCAGCTTTATTATTGTTATTATGTCATGGTGTGTACATGTCTGTTAATTATTATTCTTTTCTTTTTTTGTTTTTTACTTATTTTTGAATTGTCTGCAAGTTTGCAGAAACTGTAAATGGGTACAATTTTCAAAGCATATAATTTGGCACAAATCTGTTTATCAACAGAAGTTAAATGCATCATAGTACCCCCTTATACTATTAAATATGGAACGATAATGTTATGATTTTGTATTAGGATCTAATCCACCATTTCTCCTCTTAAAAAACAAAAGGAAACCTATCATCTGTAATGTTAACAGTGTACATTTTGTATTGTTATTCTTGATAGTAGGTGCAGATGCAGTTCTTCTTGCTTTGACACATGCACATTAACTGCATTTTGTGCATGCTAATTTCACAAGTGGTGGTTCGGAGAGAATGTCTATATGGATGCCATATTATCTGTGTTTTTATGTGACTTGTTTTTCATCCTTGAGTAGTGATGAGACAACCACAGAACTGGAAGCAACACACTGCTGTCCACTATGATAATAAAGTTGACCTTATTTATGAAGCAAAGTCTTTTTCCAATGCCGTGTCAAAGTGAATATGGATGTACTGTCTTGTTTTATCACAGAATATATGAGTTGGTCTGACTTGGTTGGTGTGTATTATTCTGTGAAACAAGTAGTAAGGTATAGGCTAAATTATACATGCAACTATTGAAAAACCCATCCAAAATCACTCCTCTACAGTATTAAGTATTAAATTCAATTCATTTCAATTCAATTCAACGAATAACCTGTAAGATACATTCATTTTTCATGATTGTAATATGTGATGGCAATGCCCTAACAAAGCTTCCGTTATATTACATAACTATGCAACAGAAAAAAAAACAATAAAGTTTGCCTTATTATTTGCACACAATCAATTGCAAAAATCAACAAGAGACGACATTCAAGCAAAGCATTTTCTATGTTGAAACATATAGCACCACTATAGTGTGGTGTTGCCTTTACAGCACATAACTGATGAAAGAAATACTATTTAAAGATAGTAGGAAATTAAGTGGTTTGTAGACAAAATTATAACAGTGTTACCAAACAGATCCTCCATATTTTAGGGATACTGAATAATGAACAGGTAATGATTTTTAATTTCAAAATGGGCCATTGCCAATGTATTTTGGCAATGATCTGTCTTTGTATTTATTATTGTGACTTCACAAAGAAAACGGCAGTTATATTGAAAATATATTACAGAGTTGTAACAAGACCCACTAAATATTTTTCACATGTAATAGCTATTTAATTCACTCTTGATTTGTGCAATTCCACGGTGCCAGAGTTCAAAGATATAAACACACATCATGTTTTTTTTGTTTGTTTGTTTGTTTTTTTAACATAAAATCAAAATATAAGAGTCTGAGGAGTAGGTTAAACCTTAAATGAACAAACACAGTGTTGAACACTTCTTTCTCAGAGGAGACTGGTTTCACTTGATTCCAGTACTTTAGGGAGTGGCACCTACAAGGAGAACAAAATGGCAAAGAATATGTCAGGTGGTTTGGATTTCTAGTACAGCATACATGATATCAAGTCATGTAAGATACAAGTCTATGACACCATTTGCCTCCTCAGGCAAGTATTGGTAAGTTGGGCAACTGATAAGTTGCTATTTATGAACTCAGGGAACAGCATGTATCATGATTTCTCAATAAAACTTTGAGATACTGAAGTACTTACAGATTTGAGGTAGGCCACATTGCTCTGTTTGATATCATTTAGGAGACGATCACGGGGCGTAAGGTCAACCTTTGGTGGCTGTCGTCTCCGAGGGATGGGCTTCAAAGTCTTAATCACATCCTTCAGGTTGGCTTTTTCTTCACTCAGCTCTTCACTGCTTGTGTCCTTCATTCTGGGTGTCTTCCTCAGTTGGAAACTGGCCCTGTCCTGTTTCCTGTCTTCCATCGGGTCCAGCTCGAAGAGAGGGTCACGTTTCTTGGGAGTCCTCTTCAGCTGGACTTCCTTTAATGAGTTTGCCGGTTCGGCGGCGGGTGGTTTTGGAATGCTGTTGTTTGAAATGTTTTTGAGCTGCTTTTTAGGCTGTGGGTCTTCTTGAGGTAGAGCACTCAGTTCTGAAGACGGCGGGACAAGACCATGCTGCTCCAAGAGTTCCAACGGAGGTACGTACCCGAGCATCTCAAGCAAACCAGGTGGCAGGTTTAGACTATTCTCATACATCTGCATCACCTTTTTCTGCTCCTTCAGTTGCTGCTGCTTCTGCTCTTCCTTCCTCAGCTGTCTCTGACGATCCAGGTTCCTGGTCAAAAGGTTGGTCACCACCATTCTGGGCCCCGGCTGCTCAAAGTGGTAGCCCATCTTCAACAGGGTGTTGTTGGCCTTGAGCAGACGTGAGATCTCCATCTCTGCATGATGACCCAGCATGTGCCTCTGGTTATGGAAGCGCAGCTCTGTGAGAGTCTCATTGAACTGGAGGCAGCGTATGATGGCAACAATTCCCTTTCCTGTGATGAAGTTGGACTCAATATTCAAAGTGGTAATGCTACGATTCTCTCGTAGCATGTTGGCCAGGTTAAAAGCAATGTTTTCATCTACGCCAGTGTTGGCTATACTAAAGGTTTTCACATGCTTGTTCTTCTTCAAGGCATTGACATAGTCCAAGAGCATCTCTTTGGGAATGTTCTCTATGTTGTTGAGGTTTACCTCAGTGACAGACGGGTTGTTTTTCCGTATCTTGTCAAGTGTCGATTCCAAGTTTGTCTCATTTCCTGATGGTCTTGATGTCATTTTCAGACCACCAAGTGCCAGCTGTGGAATTTTCAATTTGTTTATTTTCCTCTCTTCTTTTTCTGGGAGCTTTTCATTGGTTTCATTTACCAGAGGTTCCTTCGGACCAGATGATCCTGTGAGAGGGACAGAGTCTGTAGTCTTAGTTTCCTCTTTCTCTTGACTTGGTGATGTGCTGTTTTTTGGCTCCAAGCTCTCAGCCTCTTTCTTCTCCTTTATATCTGAAGTGGACTGACTGTTGTTGGTAGCATTATGTGGTACTTTTTCTGTGTTTTTACTTGAAGGATCCAGATTTTCTTCTGTATTTTTTGGTTCATCCGTATTCTCAGGTAATTTTACCTCTTTCTTATCTTTCACTTCTACCCCCTGCCCTTTCTCCTCTTCCTCTTCCTCTTCCTCATCCACCTCAACCTCTTCCGTTATTTCCTCTATGATCTCCTCTATAATTTCCTCTCCATCTGCATCTCCTTCAATGACTTCCTCTATCACTTCATAAACATATTCCACATCTTCGGCATTTTCCTCCTTTTCCTTCTTTTCTTCTTCATCTCTCAAAGTTTTCTGATGAGGACAAACCAGAATAACATCAAAGTTAGAACTGGGCTATCAGAAACACAATTTAAAATGTAACACTGTACATTGAATTCAGCTAGTTTTCAATGTACATGTGACTTCACAGTTACAAAGTTTTTTAAAGTTTCTATTCAGTATTGATAGCTTGGTCTAACACATCAGTGCCCTCTTACCTCACTAGGCAGCAGAGTAGCAGGCACTCTCTCTTCTTCAAGCATACGTTTGGACTCTTTCTCCCAGTAGAGGTAATCAACCAGGGACCGGTGGTCAAATGTCCCCGTCGGAGGCTTCTCTGTCTGGTCTTTTTGTCTCTGTCCTACCGGTACTCTCTCATCTGGGGCAATAATAACATCCATCTCACTCTGGAGCTCCTTAAGCTCCTCAGGCGACAGCATGGCAAGCAGCTCATCTTCATCAATGTCTTCTTCATTGATATCCTCCATGTCTCTAACGTTTGACATATTAGTGCTCTGTAGATTCTTGCTTCTATTGATGTCAAAAGGAAGGAAATTTTCTGTCCAAACTGATTAAGCCTCTGACTTTGACGGCTTCTGACTGACTTCAGCTAGTAAATGGCTTGCTCCTGCCTCATGTGCAAACTAAAATTAA
This sequence comes from Holocentrus rufus, assembly GCA_900302615.1. Taxonomy (NCBI): domain Eukaryota; kingdom Metazoa; phylum Chordata; class Actinopteri; order Holocentriformes; family Holocentridae; genus Holocentrus; species Holocentrus rufus. Next base: position 129,376 of record OMLF01055988.1, read on the forward strand.
ACCTTCAGAACCGCATGGAAGATATTTAAGGCACACGCAGGGGCAAGACATACTAACGTTCTTTTTTGAGCCACCTCTCTCAGCTGGTCCAGCCATCATGATCTTTCTGGATGACAGTTGCTTTTGGCAAAGGAAAAGTGTGTGATTGACAGCGCCAGGTGGGCTGTTTTCATGGGTTTGTAAAGGGGTAAAGTCAGTGCACACAGACCTCCACCCGATCTCCCAGAGTTCCCTGGAAGACACACGGTAGCCTTTGAAATGCTACACAACAGCAAACAGTTGAAATAAAGCCAGACAAAGTAACTTGCCTTGTGGGGAAACATTACTCTCAGTTGGAGAGGAGTTATTTTTCTGTACGACCTTTTGTAGATCATGATGCCAAGCAAACACACATAAATCTTAGAAATAGCTTTCAATTGGTACACTGAAAGTACATGTTTTAAATTGCATATTGTAAGAACAAACTCAGACTCATAAAGTATTTATAAAACAAAATCACAGCCTGTTAATGATTAAAAAGAATCACACAGTATGCAAATATGTGTCACACACGTATTTATTCATGTCCTTGCTTGAATGAAAAACAGTTTATGACAATGCCTAACAACATGAAACTACACACCAACTGTACAAATATGTGAGGAAACAAAAGAACATGGTATTAGGGCAGTGGTCTTTTGATATAAAAAGGCTGAGGTTCTTAGTAAAAATGGATATTCTCAACATGCATTTTAAAACACAGTACAGCACTAACAAAGACAATGGCTCTATAAACAATATTGACACTGACATTCTGATTCAAAGTTAAGAGAAAGGAAGAAATGTGAATTCAATGAATACAGTCTGCTGCAATGCATGGTAAATTCTTTTTTTTCATGTCACATTTGTGAACATTTTTCAACCTTTGTGTCCAGTTTTGAACGTTATGTTCAAAACATTTTTTTAATCACATTTTGCTGAGACGAAAATCATGGAAATCATTTTTACACTATCACCTACCATTTTGTATAAGGCAATAGCTAGTTCTTCTTAAAATACAGTAAGTTGGATTCACCAACTACAGTACAAATGTGTGGAGTGTTGCTTCTTTTTACTTAAATCCAATACGGTTGTGCAACACCTTACAGTATATTTTGTGACTTTTGCCGCATTCTCATCTGCCTGTATGATCCATCCAATCCAAGGCACATGGTAAAGTCATTCAAGAGTGTCATCATTGTGTTCAGAGGTTACTTTAACATGAGGACTGCATACATCTAAACTCCACCCTGACTGAACAGGCAGAGCGTCTCCTGGGTTTTGGAGTTATGGCAGCGAGAAATTAGTGTACAACAGCCTATGTTTCAACTTCACCACTTCTCCTTCATGTGCTATTGTCCATGGCTTTAGTTGTGCCGGTGTTTGGTTTGGTCCTCTTCAGCGGATGCTCATGTAACTTCTGTCCAGGTCAAATCTGTATGGGAAGAACACATGAATCAAAGGTGATGCAGCTGTATGAGAGAAGGCACACATGACTGAACCTTAAGCTAGAGTGTCTTTAAATTTTAGCATGAAAATGGAAATGCAATACACAAATTAATACACATTTTGCGAGGCACATCGTTTGATTTTGCCAACATGCTACTTTCTACTTGCTAGTCGTGATAAAAACGCTCAAGCATGCCCTTGCCTTGAGGTACTCAAGGTGTTTCATCAACATGAGAACTGAAAAGATTTTGATAAAATGCAACAAAACAAAAGCGTGGCTGAAAAATTACTTTGGTTCATTGATATCACATCAGTAAGCCAGCAGATCACAATATGAAAATGTGGATTTGAAAACTGGTAGATCTGATTAAATGATGAGTGCTAACAAAGTGACACACCAATGGAGATGGACTCTGAAAATAAAGATGATCGGTGCCACAACACAACAGCCTGTTTGCTTGATCTCACCCTTAAGTGCTAGAAAGGTTGTCTGATGGTTCATCTGTACTAGAGGCCTCAGCACCAACCACCTCAACTGAATCTGATTTGTTATGCATTGTGTCAGACTTCGACATTTTGCTTTCCGGAGAAAATCTGCACACATAAACATTAACAGCAAGTTAGGAGGAAGGAAGGAAGGAAGGAAGGGAAGGATGGAACAAAGGAAGGAGGGGAACCAAACATCCCAGGAGCCAAACATTAGTTTTCAAGTCACACAGGCAGAGCAAAATAACATGTGCCAACGTGAGGATAAATCCCTTTCAAGCAAATAGAGAAAAAATGTAATAGCAAGGTATCATTTAGAGGCCGAGAAGAACACAAAAGAGAGAGAGAAGGACACAAAACAAAGGCCTGGACGTATTACTGCTGCAGCAAGCATGCATGCAAAGGAAACAGGGTTGGTACTTGACAATACAGCAATCAGCATTCTATCTTAAATCCCATGAATTATTGATGGTGGCTTGGTGATCATCTGTGATCATTTTAAACTTCCACTGAATTCCCCTCCACAGCTTCAGTTTGCCAATAACAAATCCTTCACCTGCTGTGTGTGGGGCTGCGGCTGTATGGAGCACCGGGAGCTCCATGGTGAGGGTGCTGAGGTGTGTCGGGCGAATCGTACTCTGCTAGGCCCACCGCCAGCTGGTTGCGCCAGTTCCCTGTGCTTGCCACTGAGGACACTACAAACAAAGAAAAAAAAAAGGCAAAAACACACAGGTAATATTAGTGTGTAAGTCCGACGTAATTCCATAAGTGTTGTTATTGGAAACAGTCTTAAGTCTACCTTAACGTCAACGCTTGGTTCACTATTGCAAAACAAACAATTACACTTCACAGAACTGCATTATTACAGCAATATGTTATTACAGTACTGTTACTTGCACAGCTTTATGTGCAAACCTTCCACTCCTTCTTTTTATATAGATTTTATTTAGTTTAGTTTTCACTGTTTTTGAAGGCCAATAGCAATACCAATAAAAAAAAATTACAAGTACTCTCTTTGTCCCTCACATTTTTATTCTTGGCAGAGCAGCAAAGCCTCTGAACCAGCATTTACACCATCATGTGCCACCAAAACTCAATATTGGAAACCCCCGTAATTAAATTCTCTAAGGTGATTTAGCAGCTTCTAACAGCAGAGTGACTCATCACACCTAAATGCATAATTGAGTAATTTAATGAATAAATAATATGCATAAAATGATCACAGACTGACTGTTTTTATGTGGCTGTGATCAGAGAGGAACCTCTATCATACTGGCAGTGAATGAATAACATTTGTTGCAATGGGATATGTATTAAAAGGCTAATATCAGCCCAATATGTAATGTCTAGTTAACACTACAACAAAATCAGATTTTATGAAATATTACCTATCTTAAAAAAATTCTTAAAGGGAATAAATAAATACACACATGTACATAATGAAATTATCTTGATGATTTAGAAATTTGACATGTCTGGGGGATGTTGTCTGGGCATTGTGAAGACCTTCGAGGCCGTAGCAGTGATTAAAGGCCATGCAAACAAAACCCGACTTGACTTTTCCACATGCTCATGAACAGCGTCTTACCTGAGGAGTAGGAGGTGGCTCGACTGGAGTGGCTGAAGGGAGCTGGCATGGTCTGGTAGCCCAGGCTGAGCTGGGAGCCGCTGTCGTAGTCGTAGCCAGCCAGCACTCCTCTCCCCCCCTCCTTGTGCCCCCCGCTGCGGTGGTACCAGCCCCTCAGATGCTCTGCCACCAGGGCCTTCTGCATGCTCTTTGCCAGCAGCTCATTCCTGGGCCCCTGCCTGCTCCGCGGTGGCCTCATGGTGGCGTAGGGGTTCTGGGAAAGACCATCTGTCCGATCACTGTTGTAATGCCTGTATCTGTCATGTCCGTGATAGCCATTCATTTGGTAGGAAGGGTTGACGTTGTAGTGGCCCTCAACCTCGTTCTCATACATGTAGGCACCGTTAGCGTAAGGCTCCATGTCCGGACAGGGGTAGCCGGCTACGTAGTAGGCACTGGGTGCATAATGTGCTGGGGTCTCGTATACGTAACTACAACCAGAAGGGTGCTGGACCAAATTGGGCATACTTCCAGTATTCCCATACACTTCCACTCTCCTGTGTAGGCGATGCATGTTTGGCGTTCGGGAGTCCAGCGTACTGTATTGAGAGTTGGCTGCTCCACAATAGTCCAGGCTGGACTGACTTGTGTAGGAGGAACAGTCCTCCAGGGCCTCTGTGCTGTTGCTGCGGTGGGCTGGTGACAAGATAAAGACAGGCTTCTCTGAGTCGGTTTCTTTTCTTAGCCGAGGCTGTGACTCCAGACTTCCACTGCGATGCCTGAAGCAATGAGAGGACCCCTCTGACCTGGGGAGGGGATATCACTGGTTATGCTTAAATTCATATCTGAGGAATGAAAGCAAGAAGTAAGAGTCAGGGTTTTGGGTGATAGGTCAGGTTAAAGATGCACTATGAAAAACTGAGGTTGAAGTAAGGACTGTTTAGACTCATCTGACAAATAAGCACGGAATAAGAATGAAATTTGATGATTGAACGTACATGGTTCTCATTGTCAGATCAACTTTGATAAATGTTCCTTACTTCAATTGATCCTCAATTATGCACAGGGCACCTTTAGAGGTGGGGATTAGGGAGAGGCAGGGATCATTTGGGGTGAGATTACTGTAGGTGAAAAGGGAAGAAACTGGTTTAGCAGTGATCACACCTGAGCTGGCTGCTGCTGTAGGCATTGCGGGTCATAACCGGGGTGGGAGGCATGCTGCGTGGATCTCTAGGGGGTCTGGGAAGGGTTTTATAGGGGCTACTGTGCGTGGAGGAGACATCTCTTGGGTTCTGGTAGTAGTGGGAAGACTCCTGGCCTTCCAAAGCTAATCTGAAAGGGTGTGGTAACAGGGAGAGGACGACAAAAAAAAAAAAAAAAAAAAAAAAAAAAAAGCATGACAGGTGAGGAAAGGAATGAGGCTGCAAATGTGACACAGCAAACATTCTGGGTGCTGCCAACACATAACATCTTTGCTTCATTCCAGAAACACTGAGAAAATAAAAAGAAGTCGTGAGACAAGTTGTGCTTTCGACTAAGTCTTGGTGCAATTAGTAAATGGAAAGGAGCAGCGATCTGTGTCTTCACCTGCTGAGGTTCTTGTGGTGGTGATTTTCCCTTGGTGATCCCTGTCTGTCCACATCAGACTCAGCCCCCAGGGAACGCATTGGACTGAGCTGAGGGGAGCCCTGAACCGACCGAGACCGTGGCCTTTGACTGGCACTGTCTGAGTCATCTGCGTCAGAGAGAGCCAAGGCTGAAAATACTGACTTTTTGATGCATGCAGTATAACCAATAGAAAAGTCAGATCATCTTCCAGTGTACCAAAAATGTGCGTTTGCCTCACCATCATCCATCGGTAGACTAGACAGGGAGCTGCAGTCTGAGCGGACGAGTTCATCTGCAGAAAGAGACGAAATTCAACTCAACTGCATCTTCACTCTGAATAAATCTTAACCCAGCCACACAGACAGGTCTTGCCAGTATTGTGACTGCCAACTTGGATCGTACCTGCGATGATCACTGAGGCTCGCTGAGTAGGCTTTTTCCCCATCTTGATTCTGTACTGGTTCATTTCGTCCTCGATCTGCTGGAGCTTGTGCATGGCATCCAGACAGTTCCTCCTCCTCTTCTTCTTGACCGTTTTACACAGTTCTGCCTCACTTGCCAGCTTCTTCGCTGCCTCCACAATCTTTTGCTGCAGGGCGAACCTGCTCTCCAGGTTCCTTAGGTAAGGGTCCTGCATAAGGAGCATAAACAGCACATCCTCAGAGATGATATTAAGCAGAAGTTTTCAGCATCACTGAATCAAATCAGATAATAGCTGCTATTGTTGATTGATTTCATTATTTGAAATTAGTTGCAGAATAAATTAGGACTTCATGTCAATCAGACCATTATTAAGGCCCTATTAATATAATATCTAAATATTTGGAATGCTGTAATGCAACTAATGGGACTTAATTTGTTTATACTGCAAATTAGAAGCTTAGTGTACTAAGACTCAGGAAAGACAAAATATTAACATATTAAACACAGTTCTACACAGAGGACAACATGAATTGCTACCTCATTCTATTATGCTGCACCAGTCATATACAAACCTCATTGTAGGGGAAAAGGTCATCCAACTTGAAAGCAGTGCCAATTCGTCGCCTGACTTGCGGGGGTCTTTCCCCTGCAGACAGGGGATACTCCTTTGGCAGCTTGCCCGTAAGCTCCTGAACACACAAAACAAAGCTGTTAGACACTTAACTGAACTGCAAATAGCCAGAGAAACCAGTGCTCAGTTGGCCACACAGCAACACAGTTTAACAGAAGCGGTTCAGCTGACTGGATCTGGCTGCTTAGGGAAAGACTTTAAAAAGCTTTATGCTACAAGCTCTAGTCAAGCAAAATATCCACGTCGAGAGCGAGCGCAACACCAAGTGATTTCTCACCGCCTCTCTCAGGCAAATCTTCTTCAGCTCTTTTGTTTTCTTGGCCAAAATTTCTTGGATCTCTTGTTCCTTTTTCCTCAGCTCAGAGATCTTCTCTTTCTTCTGCTCTTCACTCACTTCTGAATCTGCAGAACCTGTGCAAAGTACATTTTTACTATTTTGTCCATTGATGCATGCACAGCAGTTGTATATTCAAACATAATGGTGTTCATATCACAGAAAGCCACCAGTGCAGATGGTGAATTCACTCCTTTGGTTGGTGCCTTTATTCATGAAGTCACACAATTCACAGCTCAGTGTGAGTACATGGCACTGGCTCTGTGAATGTTACTTAACAACACAAACATGCACTAAAAAAATAATGACACTTGCTATGCAAACTGAAACAATCCTGACCAACCTGTTGATACCAGGCTCCCATTGCTGGCTGTTATGAGGTTATTCTTCAACCCCGTGTCTCCCAGTCTGGTTATTTTGGATCCTGCATGCTCTGTGAGATCCATGGCAATTTCTTCCAAACTTCTCGATGCACCTAATTTCGCCTGAAGCGATGACAAACCACATGATGAGAACTGAGTTTTACAAGGTGCAAAAATGCAGTTTGCTTGACAAGTAACATGATGTCATACTTACTTTGCTTTGCTTTCTGTCCAAGTAGAACTGGTGCTGACTAATAGCCATGACCCAAATGGTTTTGATCAGAGAATGACTGGCATACCACGTGTGGATGAGAAGGCCTGTCTGCCCAAACGTGCGCTTGGTCACAGCCCTCCTGTTGACAGGAATTTTTATACTCTATTATACTCTAGTTTTATACTCTATTTAAATTAAAATTAAGTGTTTTTTTCAGAGGCTGAGCAATTTTAAGAGAAAAAAAAAGAGATAACAACCATCAGTTTGCAGAAAGAGCCAAAGTAAGGATTATAAAACATGCTTCAAACAAAGAATTACCTGTGTGGGTCATTAACCTCTACGGCAAATTTTTTCTCTCGAAAGTACAGATTTTCAAGCTGCTTCCACTGGTACAGCTGAGAATAAAAATAGGAAAAAACAACAATAACTGATTAGGGAAATGGCTCTGTACTCCATAACCTGAAATACAGATAAATTAAATGACAATGAGATTATAAAACGGTGTCCATCATAGGTGAGGTGGTGCAGCTCTACAAATGCTGGTTTTAAATTCAGAAATCCAGAAATAAATTCAGAAATGCTTCTGAATATTCCTGTTAAAAAAATCTAGAATTGACTGCAATACTATGCTATGAGCGTCTTGACTGACATCAAATAAACTATAGCAAAAAAAAAAAAAAAAAAAAACTAATGATAATACAATAGCGCAGGTGTTTTTGGCTAGCATACCTGAACCACAGTCATTAAAAAAAGCCAGGCTGTAACATGAACTGTCATTACAGTGTGGGCTGCCTGTCATGCCAAGTCTGCAATAATGCAGGTGTTAGAGGGGAGAAGAATGCCACAAGGGGACATTATACAAAGACTCATTGCAATATACACCACGCTCCATGGCTCATCACATCCCTGCCTGCATCACCAGGTGCTCACCGGCTGCAGCCAGATATGAAGAATCTATTTCAGTCAGTGACTCACTGAATGTCTGGACGTGGTCTGAACCAGACAAGCCCATGAGCAGGTAATGGTTATTCAGACCGCACAGAGAAATTGGCTGGATAGTGTTATGGTTTTACACGCGGACACTTTACAGAATCATTTGTATCACAGTGCTACTGCATTTATAACTTTCAACAGCAACCACGAAGTATGGATGAGCCAACACTCACGCAGTTTTATCCATAAAAATCTGATTTCAAATATTAATGATGACGACACGCTTAAAATTCAACATTTCAACATGACATAGAAATTAATAAAAAAAACAAAAAACAAACTCAACTTAGTCTACTTGTAGTGTTTCTTTCAAGGTAAAACAAAATAATAAGAACCGTAGCATCCAGCCTTACCAGTATATGTATACAACTTCACAAGCCTCGTTTCCTAAGTTGCTGTTTTAATCCTCCCAGGTTAGTTGCTCTCAACACAAACGCATACTTTCTGCTGTCTCCTGTCAGCTCCTAACGTGTCTCCTCAGGTACTGTGAGAACACGCAGGATAACGCCCAGATCCCGCCCCTTTTCCCTTTGACATCACCAACTCACTCCCTCTCCTCCTCTCCACAACAAACTGCTGTTCGCCACGGGCCCTTTTTACATAATTTGGAAACATGGCAGGAACAGATGGATCAAGCTATGTAGGACAGAGGTTTAGACCAGGAAAACCGCTGTCGGTAAAATGTTTCGATCTCAACTGTGCTGAGTTTTCCAACACTCTGATAACAAGACTCATTCCTCCGCTCAGCTTCACAAGCACATAATGCATGTTGTACCCAACATAGCTGACGGATCACTCACATGGGTGTTTCTTCTATCGGCTCACTAGCTATAATAACACCAATGGAACAAGAAAAGCAGGTTCACTCCTCATATACATAATTATCAAGCACTACATTTAAAATTCAATTTATGTCCCGTTTCTATCTGGAAAAAAAAATTCTGCTAATGCATGTACAAAGCTCATACTTTGAAGAGCCATGTTTATCACAATACCACAACAGACTGACATTTTTTCCTCGATTTCTCAAGTCTGGCCCGGTCCGCTGCAGCTGAGTTGGAAGCCCAACCCTTGCTGGAGTGGAATTGATGATGCATGTATAAGAGATGGTGAATCACCATGATATGTGCAACAAAAGCAACCCTCATGCCCTGTCCGATCATGTTCACACTCCTCCGGTGCACAAGTGAAGCGGAAATACAGACAGACAGAGAGACATTTTAGAGACTGAGCTGCTTTAGAACTGGATAGTTACCTTTCTTGGTTTCAATTTGTCCTGCAAATCATACTGTCCGATTCCTTTGTAGCTGATTCCAAGCCACCATGGGATCCCTTGTTTGTCCTGTGAGGCAAGAGCATGCTTGGGTGGCTGACTCAAAATCAGTGGGCAACAGCTGTCATTTTCCATGAATCAGTGCAAAAGCCTTACCTTGACTTCGTAATAATGAACACCATACGTGGGCAATGATTCCACTAAAGTCAGATACCTAAAATGAAAACAATTTTTATAAACCCAACCAGCTGTTCTGAGAACATCTGCATGTGGTTTACACTGGAATCAAAAGCCGGTGCTCGAAAAGAGAGAATGTGATATCTCGCAAGATGCCTGTACACTTCAGTGAATTACAGTGATTCACTGGGCGGCCAGCAACCGGCCGAGGGTATTGATTTCTAACAGAAGATGAGAAAATGAGTGCCAGAGAGAGAGAAAGAGAGAGAGAGAGAGAGAGAGCTCTGGTGGAGGTGAGAGAAAGATTTATGAAGTCGAAGGTGAAATAACGTTCCCTGTCTGATGACTTGTGGTGAACTGGCTGCTCTGAGTACACTTATTGTTTTTCCAGTACTCACTGCACAATGGCCTGCCCACGGGAGACTCCTTTCAGCTGTTTGTAGTATTCGATGACTCGATCCTCACTGTAATGTCACATGAAGAAAACACCTTTTCACTCTTAAATAGCTGTGAGTCATCGGAGCATCGTGCACGATGATGTGCTGCGTACATGACCTGAATAAAACCAGTGAACTTTTTCACTCGACACATTCAACGTTTCCAATAAGTATACCAGTATGCAAGTGATGGATGTTCCTTGAGCACTTTGGTAGGAAGAGTTGGAAGCTTCTTTAGGTCAGTTCTGGTATTTTCATCACTGAAAGAGAAAAAATTGTGACGGTTTTGAGGTTGAGCTAACAACATACAGTAGGGACATGGCATGCAACGATGCAATGATTCAGTTTTTCTGCATCATTCAAGTGGCTCAGCTTTGAAAAATATGTAAATAATCTCTCCCGCAGCTCGGCTACGTGCAAAGAAGCCACAGATCCTTTATCCTGAGCTCAAAAAGGGCCTTTATAAAGAATCTGGTATAATGAACAAAGATGGCTGTATTCTCAAACCATCTCACTCCTTCAGCTGGTAAAAGCCAGGTGCCAACACGCACAAATATCTGCGGTATTCCCCCCATGAATACTATATGAACAATTCTTAAAGGCAGCTCTGTTAAACACAATTATATCTGCAGTGTTAAGTCATCTCTACCATGCAATATATGGTTTCTGTCAGCACTATGAGATTCATTAGTTGACTGGTGTAAGCCTCTCCGCAGTCTGTGGTTGCCCTCACACAACACTGCTATTGATTTTTGTTTTCTGGACTCTGCAGGAACAAAATGAACTATTGAATAGTTTTGTTAAATGCTCATTATCAACTTCCCCTGTTGCGGTTAAATACCTCTTACCCAAATGATAATATGCTCTTACCTTGTGTAGTCTCCCTTAGCCTCCTAGTGACAAAAAATATATATGTTATTAGATTGCAAGCTTTTATGTTGTTACAGCTGCAGCAATTCATGTAGTCATGCCAGGGAATTACAAAGCACTAACCTGCAAAGCATTCGCAGCTAATTTGAAGACATTTTCACTTTCCACTTCTATAATCCCCTGAGAGATATAAAAGTGCAAGAGAATAGAACATAAATAGAGTGCAGAAAAGCTGGTCGACTGTATTATGAGGGAGACGCTCTACATCACAAGACAGTATCTGCTTGGCTTTGATGACTAACCTACAATATTCTCGAAATAAACCCTGTGCAAGTCTGGCTTTCTCGACTGCTCGGCTGACATTCCAGCCGGCGGAGAGCAAACATTGCCCTGCAGCCACTGTCTGCCCGAGCTGAGGGCTGAGGGATCGCGTCGAGGGGCCAGAGACAGTGAATCATCAGCGACTCCCTGACCCATCTGACAAACCAAGACTAGCAGAGTGACTCTTCATTGTTCCAAAAATGAGACCACAAACACTTACATTGTAGACAGCAGACTTTGCATTCAGGAAGAACAGCTCCACCGTTATGATGTCCTTCAGCTGGGTTATGTTCTCTATGTAAAACCTACAAATGATCAAAGCAAAGGCATATGGAACATGTTCAAAATTAAAGTATGAGCATTTTTCATTGTGTTTTTGTTAAAACATGAGTCATTAATCATATATAGGACTATGTAAAACCAGGTGCTACACAAAGGATCATAATACCCTGAGCTTGAGCTTTTCTCTGCCTACTATGTAATTTTGAAAAGTGTAAGCAGCATGAGGAATGGTGGGGAAGGGGAGGGGTGGCTGACTGGGGGAAAAAAATGTAGCGTGTATGATACAAATCTGTAAACCACCATCACCAACAGTAAGCCACAATTTGCACAAAAACAAAACAAAACATGTGATGCACTGTCAAGATTGTGGCCAGGATGGATGGATACAATTGCCATGAATACTGATAGACATCTGCAAAAAAATAAATAAATGAAAAGATTAAAAAATGAAAATAAATTCTATGTCAGGACATGGCTGCTCCCTGCTGGAGGGCATGTGCTCTGCATGGGGACGGAGAGACGTACCTGACCAGGAAGTTGAGGGCAATGGGCCCAGTCTTCTTCGTGAAGTCATGTTCAAGAACTCTGCGGTCCATCTGCAGCCACTTACACTGACCACTGCAAGAGCAAAAAACACTGGAGTATAAGATAAATGCACAAAAGTACACACACACACACACACACATACACACATAGTCATATACAAGTTACTGTAAACACAAACTGAACAGTTTACATACTTGTCATCAACAAAAGTTAATCCGAAGAATTCCTTCTCTTTGAGGTTGAAATGGGAGGACACCAAGTCGAGGAGTTCACGTGACAGCAGCTTAGGCTGTGGAGCAGAATTTACATTCAGTATCAGCTATTTAATAGGAAACTCCTACAGTGTAAAATCAGCTATGGAGCAGCACCCATGGAGTGCTGTTCCAGGGACAGGAGTGTTTTGCTCAATGACACTTATCAGCAGGGCAGATGTTTGGGACTTGAACCCAGTTGAAGGGCCGTCTCCATAATGACTAACACAACCTGTTCTGAATCATATTACAATCAAATAACTAAAGAAGAAGTAGAAGAAAAAGAAAAGGAAGAAGAAAAACTCTCAACCATGCCTCTTTGTAAATTCCTAGAAAAATTCCTGGTGAATGCATACAGTATATCTCATCACATAAACGTTGTTGTCACATTATCACTTTGGCGTCAGGCGCCGTCATACCTGAACCAGCAGCTCCAGCTTCCTGTCATCCAGCAGCTGCACTTGGCACACTCTGCCCTCTGTCATCTACAATCAGAGGAAGAGAGGAAGTTCAAGGCTTGTAACACAGATTGCGCGCTATTCATCACCACAAGGGACAGTGATATCAGATTGTGTATATTGTAGGGCAGGATAAAATCGAATATCACAATATCTTTAACCCATGACCTTAATATTGATATTTTTGTGATACTGTACAAATAGCTGTTGGTGCTTTCATAAGATATTTACACATGAGACATTTCTGATAAACAATTATTAGTAGTGTGGATATGATGACCAAGCAGGTAGAGGCAAACAACAGACACAGCAACAACAGGCTATTAAGTTCAGAAAATTGCGCATACCAAATCACCATATTATTAGATATCCAAAGTCCCAGATGGTATCTAATCTCATATGATGATATCAATATAATATTGATATATTGCCAAGGTGTAGTACATTGGTATATTTTTACCATTATAGCAGTGCAGTATGCATAATAGCATCACTTTTTATGATGTCATCAAGAATAAAAGAAAGGTGAGACAAAGATATCTGTCTCTAAGGTGGCATTTCTTTCTACACAGCAATTTACAATTAAAAAAGATCCATAAGGAGCACGAGCCTGACTGGTACATACAATGATCCTTTTAACAGGAAGGGAAAAAAAAAAAAACATTGACGCTGTTAATGACAATAAAACCATTGTCTCAAGGATTTACTGCTATGGTAACCAAACCAAGGATTTGAGGCTCTTACATTTTCAGTCTTTTACATTTAACTTTGCTCTTTCAGCCCCTGAGCCTTTTCATTCTTTTGAGTGTACAAATGTCTACATTGTTCCCTAAAAGTCAGCTGTTATCACCCTGTAGAGGAACATTTATGCAGCAAGTTCCAACCAAAATTCAGCCGTCTCAACGGCTGAATTGAGGAAACCACAATGCCATATCAGACTCTGGCAAAACTCTGCATGCATGAAATCCAGTATTCTCAGTTTCATATTCCTACAGCATAGAAAGGAAAACGTCACGATATGCTTGTGTAAGATAATCATCATCACTGCGATGCCCTTCAAACAAACCTCCCTGTGACAGAATCAGATTGATCTGGTAAGACACACTGGAAGTATACAACACTACACCTGATAAATCTAGACGCCAGTGAAAATAACAGTTTGAGATTAACCAGTTTCACTACAAAACCTAAACGATACAAACACACACGCAGCCCCTTTATCTGACAGTATCAGGCTGATCCCGACTTGTAACACCTGGAGTCAACCAAGCAGTAGTTGTACCTGGTAAACCTCCCCAGGGAGGGTGCAGGTGTGGATGCATCCCTGGCCAGACCTCATCCTCTAATGAGAGCCTCGTCTCGGATCCAGATCATGAAACTGTTCGCGCCGAGCCCGCACCGGACGATCAGGTCTGACCGGCGACTTGTTCCATCCAGGCTACTGACTGACTCTGGACAGCCGGGCCCTCGCCCGGTCCAGTGACGTCTTGTACCCTGGCCAGTTTGCGTAACATTCGAGCTGACCTAATGAGGGCAGTCTCTAACCCTCACCAGTCTGGGTCAGGATCTTGACTGCAGCCTTTCAGTTTAGGGTTTACTCTAGCTTACTCTAGGTTGGCTGACAAATATGGCTGGCTAATACACACACCAGCTGGCACAAACTAGCTGGCTCCATCTGAATAACCGAAGCATATCTACACTGTCTGCAAATACAGATTTTTATTTGCTTTGGAGCGGTTTTATTTCATCCATATACTGTCCTGCGGTTGAATGGGTTTGAATCTGTATATCAGGTTTCTCTTACCTCCTTTTCCTGTCCATCTTCACTATCAAATGTATAAAACTATTTGATTTCAACAGGAGGGCACTAAGAAACTGCTTAAAACAGCTCAAATAGGCTTTATTGAGCATTATACTTCCCATTCATCCAGCATCCATACCATTAATACTTGCCTATATAGCAATAAAAAAATATTAAACAAATTGTCCTGCTCCCTGAAAAGGGAACACACCCACACACTTCTATAAATTATTTCCTCTGTATAGTTTTAATGACCACTTTGTCAATTACAGCCCCTGGACAGCATCTCTTTTTATTACTGCCGCTGCTATAAATTTTTTACGCTATAAATGAAAAGTGCACATTCAATTATTCCAATTAAATTTGAGCGTGACCGTTTGTGACATGCACCAAGAGTATTGTTGTATTGATTTGAGTTTGATATAGTTAACACCAGCACTATGGTGGGGTCATAGTGTTTGTCTCTATAATAAGTATCCCATTATAGTTTGTCTGGAGCGCAGCAGGCATGTAAAGGTGCTGGCCACTAGATGGTGCAGAAATGATTATTTTTCAAGCCAGAATTCACAGGGAGAAAATGGCCCCTTAAACAAGGATGTACTTGTGAGGAATTTCCATGAGCAGTCATTAGCTCAGTAGATGAGAATCAAATTCAGCTCGGATGACAGGTATTTATACAATATAGATGAAGTGAGCGGGAGAATCGGGTATGCCGTTGGAAATCTATATCATTTATCATCTGAGTGACAAGAATTGCTATTTATATCTCATGGGACAGAACAGCAACCCACACCAACCAACAGTGTCTCAATAGCAACGGAGAGAAGAGAAACAAATTCAATTCAAGCGGTTTAATTTTAGTATTTTAGAGTGGCCCTTGGTTAATGTAGGCTGTAATCTGAAACCTGAGTATTTCCAATAATTAAAAATGTGCACTCAAGAAATAATGGCCCTGTAGTCACTGACAACTGGGATTTACTTGACTCCTCCTGCTGTATTTGTATGAGACAGAGCTGCAGCCCGGCAGACAGCGCTGCTTAGTCAACCAAAAACAGTCTATTCACCCTCAATAAAAGACCAGCCTTGGGCCTGTGGGGTTAAAACAGGTATTAGACCTTCATGGAAAAGCAGCAGCGGGGAAAGATGAAAGAAATGTCAGTCTTTGTGTTTGTCTCTCCAGAGACTGGACAGACGCTCTTCCAGTAGTGCGCCGCAGGGTGTGGGTATGGGTCTAGTCTACAGCCTGAGGTTGGCTGGTATAGACAGCTTGTTATAATGTGCTACAGTGAAATATTCCAGTATATATTTGTGGGAGGCACAGATGTGGCCTTCTTGGAAGGTGCTAACGCTGTTTAGAAAGATGAATCATGCTTGTAGAGGCTTTATTTAGGCCCTGACACTGGAAATGTTAACATGATAAATAACATGGGAAGATAACGCTGTTGAAAAATACAGGATGTGGACAGCCACATTCATTTTCTATATAGTACAATAATGAAATATATTGTTATATTTACAAATACATTTATATATCCCATGACCTTCTGACAATGAGTAGAAGCTATCAACCTCATTTCTATTTTAAGTTAAAAATCAAAAGAAAGCACCGAGTTGAGATTAAAAATTTCACATTAAGCTAAGGGAGAATTTCTTTGTCTCGGTTGCCAGTGTTTAACACGTCACATTGGTTAAATGTCATGTACAGACTGCAACCTATCTTATCTCAGTTTCCTATTTACATGCATTATTGATGAAAGCCGGTCTCACACACAAGCCAATGTCTGCTCTCTAGGCTTACATGTTCTTCTGAGCACACCCGCTGCAATCACACGCACCAGGGAAACATCGGCTGACATTATTTTACTATTTGACTAATTTAAGTATATTACACTGTGAAAGAAAATTGTAAGAAAAACTTTGTACCTTCACCATGATTGGATAAATGCATTGTCACATGATGAACTCGACGAGAAAGTATCTGGTCACTGGATTCTCCCATAGAGACAAAGACAAGAAGCTTAAGAAACCAAAATAACATCTGTCACTTGAATCCTGTGGATTCAAATGACTGTAAACAGGCCTCCTGACAGGATACCCTCTCTAAAACACTGCAAAAGTAACAGCAAGACACTCTAAATTTGGGGTAAGTGAGGGTTGTTCCAGCAGATTTTACAGTCCCTCTGTGATGTTAGGACACAACTGGATGCACAACAAGCAAATCCCCTTCTGTGGCTGTCGCTGATCTGTGAACTGACCTTTGACTGCTGACCCTGCGTGGTGTTGACATTCAGACCTGCAAGGTCAACGGTCACTTTAACTCAATTTGATTAAATTCAAATAGGCTATTTTAACTACTACCATGCAAAATAAGTCACACTATGAGTTCTGGTCTTACAAGGGCTCTGTGGCTGCAGCTCTCCTGGAGGAGTCCCAAGGAGAGGATGCTCGCAGTATGTGTATTAGCTGTCTAAAAAGATTAAGTCTACGCCAGGGCAAAGAATAAATGTAAAATTACCGTGAACAGCCTGAGTACAGATCCTGTAAGAAGCCCTGGTTCCTCTGTGAGGTGAAGGATACAGGGCAGGACATTTCCCCTCATCTGATATCTCATCATGGCGAACGCTGTCAGTGCTCAAATGGTACCTATCAGCCTTCATCTTCCAAAGAGAACCATTCAGACTGTCTGTGATATCCGGGAACTTCATGAGCACAATGGGGCTCAGTCAGGATATTACAAAAATCAGAACATGGGGAGATATAAATTTTGTTTTTACAATATCGGCTTTGATTCCACAGAGGAAGGCCGCATGGAAGGGAAGTGATTCATATGAATGATGTCATCATGCAGCATAGCTTTCTGCTAACATCCTCGTCCCTCTTCTGAAAAGGACGCAGAATTGTAATATCAACACACACATTCAAACTAGTCTCGGTAATATTATGGCAGTGGCATCAGTTAAAGTTGCCACCACTTTGCATCCACTTCAGCTATGCACAGGGTGTGTGTACTGATGGAGTGTTGGCTGCTGTAGTGAGAGATGTGTTAATGTTGAATTGTCCTTGAGGGTCCTTGATTATGTTCAGACATTAAGAAAAGCAATATCATCAGAAGAAGAGCCGGTATTTGCATTTTCAGTTGACAGTTAAATGTCCGTGAAATACAAAACAAGCCTCGTATTTACAAGGAGACATTTGAAAAACTCAATGCATGAGCTCAAATGCCAAAGACTATATTTGTCTATGAGTCCTCCATAAAATATAATGTGTTAATGGATCTTAATTTTAATCACATTCAATTAAAATTTTATTTTTATTTATGTTACTGAAATACACACAGGAAGGTCCCTTTAGCGTGCCACAGTTGAATGGGTTTGGATCTAAGTTATACTCTTACATCTCTTTCCACTGTTTCCTATCTAAAACCTGAACCAAGATAATGAGGAAGCTCATTATCCAAAAAGAAATGAAAAAATACTTAAACTTAACTGAATGTCCTGGCAAGTAGAGGTTAGACAAGAAGTTTTTCTCTGTTTACGGTACAGCAGCGTCTAGATACTCTATGCTTCATCAGTGCCTGTAATGCCAAACATTGTGACTACAGGAACAGTTGAGAGTTTGTGATTTCATCTTCCAGTCATGTCAACATCATGTAACGTCAAACTGTTGCCTTGCACTTTGCCTGAGCTGTTCATACACTACAACGAGAGGGCAATATTAAAAGTCCACAGTTTTATTGGTCAGAGTTATTACAGATGCTTCAAAGCCCTGAACTGACTCAATGCAGCATCTCACTGCAGAATTTATCCTTGCGCCAAGTACTGCTTCAGCACACACCAACTAGTCTGTAGTTGCAATTTTCAGAGTTTTGCCAAAAAGCTGCAACCATTCTTGGGGATTCGGAGCAGTGTGCTTTGAAAGTCCCACTATAGGCGACTGCAGGCTTTCAACACCGGGATCTGCAATGACTTTCTGCAGAGCCTGAGGGAGAGGAGCTGAGACGGGGACGTGAATGTGTGGGGAAAACAGAATACTGGGACATTATATAACCTGGACGAGGTGACTTTCTGTCGAAAACCTTGTGAAAACAATCTTGTGACAGAATGTAACAGGAATACTGCTGACATTGGTGGCACTGTAGTCAGCTGGTATTCAGTGTCTTCACCTCCTGTGATGACGATATCATTACACTGGTTTCATCAGTCCATGTTATTGGACATTATCAGGGCAGCATTATGTATATAAGTGTCATTAAGCCCCATGCCCAAACCCTCATCTGCCAAACTGCTTCATTTAAATGTTACTGCTCTTCTGTCGTATCTCTGTGGGAAATGCATGAATATAGGATAACTCGCCTTTCCTAAAATTAGATTGCTCTAGCACATTTCTGTGGCAAGTCTCCAGAGGCTGTAGTATCTAAAATGAAGGTTGAGTGTTGCCTGGGACATTGCACAGCGGCATCATGGAGGTATGGCAGCATCTCTACTTATCAAGCTCTCATGTTGACAAGCAAGGGAAGGAAATTAGAGGGGGGGTTAAGTGTGGCCTGTGCATCAGGTTCTGATAGATGCTATCCTACACATCGAAGGGTCTATTTTAACCCCAACACATGCCTGTAGGGGTCTTTTCCTCTTTCCAGGAGTGAGCCAGAGAAGAGACAATAGCCTGTCATCGTGCTAAATAACATTAATCTCTGCAGGAAATCCTGTCCAACGTGGCTAGGAAGGGCAATAAAGTTTCACGTTGGAGACAAGTGTCACAGAGAAGCAACCATCAAACAATTCCTGTTTACAATGTGTTGTGCTTTAAATACACACAGGCGATATGTCTCTCTTCCTGCAACTCTGAGGAAACATCAATAGAGCCATGACAACCCCCAACAAAGTTTTCAGTGAGCGCTCTTGTTCTTTTCTAATAAGAAGCTAAAAATAATTGAATCCCAGAACTGATCAGAGCAATAAACGAATCACAGTGATCCCTTTGAAATCCCACGTTACTGCATCATTTGCCAGGTGACTACTTTGGACTACCTGTGCTGAAACCACAATGACTGCAAGAGGTGTAACGTCCTTGGAAATAATGAAAACACACCACTGGTACGTAAGCGGGGCCTGCTGGGGCTGCATAGTATTTATGACTCATGAACCACATACAATTCAAAACAGAACATGTAGATTTTACGCACAAGGCATCACAGTGGGCCATAAAAATATGATGAACCATGCTGTCATGCCTTTGACTCAGGTGTGTTTCACAGAGCCCTCTGAAAAAAATCAAATGATAAAATGATGATTCATGTGGCAGCTTCAGTATTCATTGGATTTCTGTACCACATTGTGTGATCAGGACTGTGCCTCCTGCAGCCTAGCATTGTATTGGGGCAATAAGCTACAGAGGGTCCAATAACTAGCTACATGTAGTTTCTATCCAACTGTAAAATGTATTTATTTCCTTATCAACTTGCACACAAATCTTGCAATACCGGTTCACATTTGCTTTTATCTTTTTTTCATTTAACACTGACTCGCCTGGTGTAATAAAACTGTCTTAGGGCCACCTGCCACTGACCACAGAGAGAACAATGAATATGCTGCTGTAGGCTCCTTTACAGTACATGCATGGTTTCAGCCCCATGGCAAGTCAGGCGCGGCAGATGTGGCAAATAAGATAACACTCCCCAGTGTTTGACTGAGAAAACACGCCAGGCAATGACAACGGCTACAGTGAAAGCCAAACCCATGGCGTTACACTGTACAGTGGTTCATTGATCCTCTGCCGTTCACATGCACGTCTAACTCAGTCTACTTTGTCTCTCTCATAGGGGAATAAACCAGCTCTATCACTTCATTAAGCCTTACCTTTCCGCCGCCGCCGCTTATATCCCACTTAGGTGTTGATAAGGCAGAGCTTCCCCTGCATGCTGAGAACCCATTCAGCTTTCCTCAGTGTTTTTGTCAGAGAGGGGAGCCTGTGCTGCGCTATCGCTGGCCATGTTCATTCTCCTGTACTACTATAGCGCACACTAGCCTCGCATTCAGCCTCCCTCACCACGCCTTCACCCGCCGGCTATTATGTGAACAAGCCCCGCACCCCACCCTCCCCATCCAGCAGCTGCTACCGGCTT